>PVJI01025546.1:0-20325 GCA_004026765.1 Micronycteris hirsuta | reverse complement strand
AAAACTTTTATCCATTTAAACCCTGTCAAAGTAAGTTAACTGCTATCATAAATGACCCCGAAATTTCAGGGCCTTAACATGATGAAAGAATTTCTTGTTCTCATCGCATTTCAGTGCAGATGGGCAAAGATGAGGGGAACTCTATCCCATGTAGACACAGGGGACCCAGGCTCTTTTCTTCTTGTGGCATTGCCACCCCCGAGAACCCCAAGTCCTTCCCTTCCAGAGCCCAGCAAGGAACAATGGAGTGCGTGCGGAAGGTCCTGTGGAAGTTTTCTGTGCGCCAGGCCAAAAAGTGAGAACATCAACCGCACCCACGTTCATTGGCCAGAACTCAGTCACACGGCCCACCTGATTCCAAGGGAGGCTGGGTGCTCAGGAGAAAAGGAGACAGGAACTGGTGAACAGTGCACTGCCTGTGCCACAAAACCACGAGACAAATATTTTTTCCCCGAAGCAGGAAACAAAGGCTCAATATGGCTGACAGGCCCAATACCACTGTCAGTGAACGGGCAGACGCAGGGCTTGAACCCGGGTCTTCCAGCTTCAGCCCACTCTTTCTCCATGGCGAATCTCTCCCTCCTGCGGGTACGTGTCGCCCAGCACATTAGTGAGTCTAAAGGATGACTCAGGTTTTCCCATTTGTTTCTGTTTGTTTGTTTGTTTTGCCAATACCAAGAGCCCTCTGCTCCTGCACACTATTTACTTTGGATCCCCTGCATCCGCTGCCGTGCCTTATGGGAAACCACTAAATGCTTGTCGAGTGATTTATCGGTGAGCTGGGAGACTGGCAGTTGTGCCATCGGAACACGAATGTCTCTAAATTTATTATGGACGGTGTTCTGAATTTTTTTCTTGGCTCCTTAATTTCAAAGTAAAATTTCTTTTCTGAAGGATCCCGTCTCTCTTGGTTGAACCACAGTGAGAGGGGCTTGTCCATGCCTAATGCAGTGGTAGCAGTGAAAGCAAGATCAAGGTCAAGGTCCATGGAAAGGAGAGATGAAGACTCTGCATGAAGAAAAGTGTCGAGACTCATGCAAAAACTCGTTACTGAAACCGAATTAAGAGTTTGCAACCAAGCCTCAGGCTGCAGAAATTCCTCAGGCTGCAGAAACTCCGGCTGCCATCGACACAAAGGAACCAAGAAACCCGCCTGAGAGAGGAAGTCAGTCAGAAGAGCAGACGGCTCCTATTTTGGCTGGTGCCCTAAAGGACACCCCTTTACATGTTTGTCCCCTGCTAAACCCGGGGAGAGAGAGAGACCCACCGGCTTTGAGAGTTGGATGACCTTCGGAAGTTAAGGACAGGAGCGCTCTCTGGGCAAACAAAGGGAAGCACTGACCCCCTGCGGTTAGTTAACGCCACGCTGTTCCGTTTGCAGGAATAAACAGACCCCCCCCACCCAAGGAATCCAACACATTCATCCAGCACTTTCTATGCAGCAGTCACAGTGGATACAGAAACACGTTCTAGGCCACGGTGTGATGGCAAACCCCCGGTGTTCACTGATGAAAACGCAGGACACTGAACAGTCAGGTCCTCCACCACTGTTCAGGGACCCACGCTGCCAGCCTCCGGGCAGCCTAAAGGCCACCAGGATGTCACCATGCCTTTGGGACTTGCCATCACCTGCAGCATCGAGCAAAGGGAAAAAGGAGGCATGGAGGAGGCAGTCCCCTCTCTGGCCCTAAAGTGGCATGTCCCCGCAGCAAGGAGACGGCATCTCCTGCCTGCCAGAGGGGCCGAGAGAAGCAGGGAGTCCAGAAGCCCTTTCTGGGCTTCTTCGCCGTCCAGCAGCGCTGCTGATGAAGCGCACGTAGCCATCACGCTTTGGGGACAAGGTGCAGGCCAGCTTCCTGAGGGAAACCTTCTCCACGCTGGTTCCTAGGCTCAGCCCTCCCCCTCTCTGCAGTTCCCAATGCTCCTGCAAAGCTGGGGTTCATCGCCCACCCCCAAACCTCTCCCTCACTCATTCAGTCAGCACAGAATTATTGATTTCACAGTCTGTGCCAAGCATGGAGCTGGGTGCTAGGAACCCAGCGATGTCCAAGCCACACGTGGCCAGCAGCTCCCTGGAACTTTCATTCTTGTGCACAGGAAAGAAAAGTCAACCAGTGATTAAACACACGATCTCCGAAAACAGTAAAAATTTTAAAGGAAGTAAAACAGAGTCTGGTGAAGGAAAGGTCAAGGGTCAGAGGGCTACTTTGGACTGCGAGGTCAGAGAAGGCCTCGCTGAGAGCTGAGAGGACAGAAGGAGCAACCACGCAGACAGCGGGGGAGGCTTGCACTAGACAGCGGGCCCCGTGGGATGGGATCAGAGAGGTCAACAGAGTTGGGCGCAGCGAGAGGTCATTCGATCACTCAGCAAATGTTTACTGAGCACCAGCTGTGGTCCCCAGAGGCTGAGGACACCGAAGTGAAGACATAAATCCCTGCCCTTGTTTGCGCCAGGGCGGGGGACACACAGTCAACAAATAAACGAATGAACAACCGCACGTTGGGTTGCGGTCAGCGCTCTGAAGGGGATGTGGGTTGTAGACGGGACAGAGAGGCAAGGCCACTGCTGAGGAAAGCAGAGACCTGGAGGAAATGACGGACGGGCCACGTGGGAACCTGAGGAGCGGGGTACGGAGAGCCTTTAGGGTGGTCAGATCAAGTGCCGGATACCCAGTTACATCTGAAATTCAGATAAACAGATACTGCATGGGCATACTGAAACGAAAAATGATTCATTGTTTATCTGAAGTTCAATGTTAACAGGGCACCCTGCGTTTTTATTCGCTCAGTCTGGCAACCATAAGAGAGAGAGAATGGAAGGTATGAACACGCTTGGCGAGCACGGAGGTGACTGGGGGGGCGGTGGATGGGACGGGAGGCCGGAGAGGGTGAAGGCCGGGGCAGGCAGAACACGGGAGGCCAGTGAGCACGCTGGGCTCTGATCTAAGGGGAATGGGACACCTGGGAGGATTCTGAGCAGCTATGGGAAGGACAGAAAGTGGAGGCAAAACGTTGCTACCCTAAGCATCCCAACTCCAGAAGGGTCAAATGGAGGAGATCAAAGATCGAACTTATTCCAGGGCCTGCTATACTAACCTGCCACCCTGTAGCCATAGTGAGGGGAACTAGGGGGCTAGAGGACCACCAACTCAGATGGGACCACCCCTCCACAGGCAGGGATCAGACACACGCTCTCTGACTCCCCCCCTCCCGTTCTCTCCAGGGCTCTCTCCAATCAGTGGGCGTCCAGAGCTCAGGCTGTCACTGTGTCCTGATCCTCCAGGGCGAAGTCTGCATTAGACAGTCCCCCTCCTCTTCTCTTGACCTGACCGCTCTTCTGTCAAGTTTGGGGTCATGACAGTGGGAAAGAAGGAGCTGGGATCATCTGGGGTCCGGCTGCTACAATCGACTCTTTCTCCGTCGTCAGCGGGGCTGTGCCTACAGTCTGGGCCCCTGGTGCTCCAGCTGTCGGCTCTTCCCAACGGCGAGAGTAAACACAGGCAGATGCTGGCCGTTCCCAGGAGGCGTCGTAAAGCTTCTCGCACTCTGCTTGAAAAGGAACACTTTCTGGGATTGATCCAGGACTTTCTGGGAGTGATTCTATAAGAATCCAGATTCCAGCCATGAGGGGACAAGGAAGGAGCTGGGACAAGGGGCCTGTCCCTTAAAGACATGAGGGAAGGAAGTTTCTTTACGACCTCACAAGAAGCTCTGGACCCGTTTCCGACAGAGGCATTCGATTCCAGTTTCGTGGATGAAGAATTTCTACAAAGAGCATTGATTCAGGAATTGATGTGAGAGGCATAGATCTATCTAGAAGGCATTCTCCAGTGATTTGTCTGTCTTTGGCTTTGTCCTATAAAGCAGCTACTTCAACAGCTTGACTAAAAGCGTGCCATTTAGGTTGGAGATGACTGCAAACAAAGGGTAGCGTGATGTATGTATGTGGGAGAGGAAATGAGGAGCCAGCTGGGCAACCTTGGGCAACTCGCTTAACCACTCTGAGCTGCACTTTCTGCATCTGTCCAATAAATAATAAATCCTGTCTCTTTACACTGTTCTGGAGATTTACTGGGGAATCTAGCCCAATGTATGGCACAAAGGACAATAGGGAGTAGTTCCCTTCCCTCTATTTTGTCATCCGTAAAATGGGGACAATAAACGTATAAACATATGAACCTGAAACCCAATGGATTGGATAACCAATAGACCAGAATCAAGAAAATATACATCAATTACTCACAGTGGCCAGGACATGGAAACAACCAGTGGCCTTCGACAGATGACTGGATAAAGACGATGAGGTGGCACCTACGCACAGGGGAACACTACTTAGCCCTAAGTTGAAAGACCGCCATCTGTGACGACATCGAAGGCTCTTGAGAATATCATGCCTGGCGAAATAAGTCAAGAGCCATATGATTTCACTCATACACGGGATATAAAACTGAAAGCAACAAACCAACAAGACAACCAAACAAGCAAAACTCACAGACACGGACAACAGGACGGTGGTGACCGGAGGAAGGGGGTTGGAGGCAGGTCGGAAAGGGTAAAGGGGGTCAAATCTATGGTGACAGAAGGAGCCTTGACTTTGGTGGTGAACACGCAATGTAACAACACATGTCACCCCAATAAATTAAATAAATTTTTAAAAGAAACTGCACATTAATAAGCCATGCAATTAAAAATTAATGACAGCACAGAGAATGCAAGCTTGATACCAATTCCAGTGAAAAAGACCCAAGAGTTTTAATTAGCCACGAGCTCAGCTTGAAACGAGAGTGGGGCTCATTTACCACGAGAAGCTTGTGCAATCACAGATTACATAATAATAATAATTAACATATATTGAGTATTTACTAGGTCCCAGGTGATATGCTACGTAGCATGCTTTACCCATTTGATGCCGCCAATGATCCTACAGGCTGCTGCTTGTATCGCTGGTTGACGGATGGCGGAAGGAACGGAGAGGTTACGTGAACTGACAGTGGCCGCAGCTTGCTAGCTGCAGAGCCATGCGCCGTTCAGGCCGTATCTGGAGCTCCAGGGTCAGTCCTGAGCACCGTGTGAGCCACAGCCACGTCGTCCCCATGCTGATGGCACCCCAGCCTCCGACTGTCTGTGCCCGCGGGAGGGGAGGTGAAGGGTGGCGTGGCTTAGAATTAAGCCTCCCACTCAGGCCCAGGTTCTCAAGGCCCAGCCTCGACACCAAGCCATCCACATTGCCCTTCAGGGCACCTGACCGCCGACTGGGCAGACTCTGTGCCCCGTGGGAGGGCCTCGGTTGCCCTATTGCCCTTGAATTATCACATCTCTTCCCTCTCTCCTCTCCCACAGCCCAGCCGACCCCCCCTAAGTTAATGCCACCCGCCATTTAAAATGACGGGACGGAAGAATGTGGCAAGCTGGGTATTTGTTTGAAGTCTCTTATCTTCTCTGAAAAATTCATGCAAATTTCGTACTTTCCTCCAGACACTATCTGGGTGTGTTTTAATGTAAAAATAATATTTTAAGTGACTTACCACTGAGTAAAATTGATACTCTAGAGTGATCAACCACGGACTTCCTGCCGCTTCACAGAGTTCTTGGCACACAGCTAGCTACATGTCCCCAGTGTGAAAGCACAGGCCTGCAGATGCATATTTCATAATATGCAAAGATGGCCGGAGCCCATCAGCAGGTGATAAAAGCGGATTACCGAACAGTGTGCACAGTAGGATTCTATTTTTAGATACCGTCTGGAAGGTTCTGTGTGCACCAAAATGTTAACAGAGGTTATCCCTGGCCTGTAGGAAAGTTTTCTTTTGCTCTTTTTGCTTCTTACATATCATACAATTTTCCTGCAATGAGCACGTATGTCATTTGTGGGGTGGAGTGTAGGGGTGGAGTAAGGGGTTTTGTTGTGGTAGGGGTTTTTTTGGGGTGGGGTAGATTTGATTTGTAAGATTGACGCGTTCATGGCTGCCTGAGTTTTCCAGACCATTGCTGCAGCAGCTGGACGTTTCAGACCCTGGAGCAGGGGAGCCAAGCCACCAGAGCATCCACTGGCACCGTCCCGGCGCCTCGCCTCGTTGCTTTGCTAACTCTGCCGGTTGTGACCTTCAACACCCGGCTGCTCCCACCCACCCATCTTGCCTCGAGGCTTGCTGTGGGGCACCCTAGTGGCCAATCCCCTACTCTGCTTCATCTTAAGGCAAAAGACTTCTATATCCTGCCCTCCCAGTAACCAGCCCTGGGTGTGATCCGGGTCCCCCAGCCTCACCTCCAGTCTTCATGCCGCCGGGTCACACGCACCACGTAGTGAAGTAAAGGCCTGCCCACCCGGACTGTCCTCCTCACACCGACGCTGCCGGAATCTTGTCACAGCTCACCGCACATCTGGAACCGTGGCTCAACTCTCAGCTTCTTGCGCGGAGGTCACCCCACTGCACGTTCAGTTGCCCCACTTTCCGTCTCTTCCCAGTTCTAAGGTTTCAGTCCAGGCCCCCTCCCCATCCCACTCATGATGTCACTGATCTTAATTATTATATTTGTTGCACAACTATCACCGGTACATACACCAAGCACATGCTAAAAACTCTATTTCCACTGTCTTTTAATTCTCATAATAATCCTCTAAGGTAGATTTCATAGTCTTCATTTCACAGATAAGGAAACTGAGGCATAGGGAGGCTGAGTGAAGTTTAAGATCACTGATCTGATTATTACTGTATAGGAATCACCGCTAACTTCAGGCCTTAAAACAAGTCTTCTTCTGGGGGTTGACTGGGCTCAGCTGGCCGACTCTTGCTTGAGGTCACTCAGGGGGTCGCAATCAGAGGGTGGCTAGGGATGGAGTCAACTCAGAGGTGCCTCGTCATGTCCGTGTGTGTGGTTGATGCTGGCTATAGGCCAAGACACCCACAGGTGGCCTCTCCATAGGGTCTCTTCACTGGGGTCAGTTTGAGCTTCTTCACAAGGTGTCACTGAATCCCCAAGAGAGCGAGATGGAAAAAGTCGTGGCATTCTTATGGTGTAGCCTCCAAAGACACGCAGCATCACCTCTGCCATCTTGGTCACGGCCGTCACAGAGATCTGCCCAGGTTCAAGGGGGAGGAGAATGGACCCCAGCGCTCCATGGGAAGAGTGTGGTCACGTGACAAGAAGAGCCTGTGACACGGGCTGTAGTGTGGTGGCCATCTTGGGAAATGGCAGTCGACCGCAATCGCACAGCCAGGACATCGGGCGGGACGGCCCTTGAACACAGGTCAGTCTGGCTGCCAAGCCTGCGCTCTGAAACCAGGACGTATGCTGCCACAGGAGACTCGCCATGCCTCCGGCTCTGCATCAGGAAAGCAGAATACAGCACGTCGTGAAGACACTGACCGACACGCCTATCCAGAAGGGGGAGGCCAAGCAGTGAAGACGCCCAGAAACACCATCACAGGATTCAACAGACAGTTGAGGACATTTAGCCTGAGGAAGAAACAACTGAAAAGTGACATGACAGCTTCCTCGAGAACGTGAAAGGCAGACACGTGGAAGAGGGAAGGCAGATCGTGCTCCCGGGACAGACGGAGCAGACGGGGAGGCAGGTTCCAGCCCCCCGCAGCGGCGAGCAAACGGGGTTTGCCTCTCAGCTGCACCCCTTCGCACACAGGTCATCCTCCCTGGGTTCCTTTCCGCATCTGTAAAACGGAGATGATGAGACCCGTCTTCCAGGGTCGCCGTAAAACCTGGAGACGACGTGTGGACAGCAACCTGGCGTACAGTGAGTGCTCAACAAAATGACAGCTGCTCTCGTCATTGTCATAGTTGTTGTTCGTTGGAGCTACTCAGCAATGAGATGACTGCCCTGCGGAAATGAGGGGTCCCCAGAAAGGACTGTCCTTGGCAATGAGAAGGATCTGGATGGAATGTGGGACTAAAAGCCAGGAAGCTCTGGGCCCCTGCCCGCCTTGGGCCCACAAGAGATGAAGTCCAACCCAACGAGACCCCCATGTCCCTCAGGTGGACTTGGCCTTGGGGCCTGCCGAGATGCCAGCCTCACTGGATAGGAGAGGTCAAAGGGAAAGCAGAAGGCATGGGGCTGAGACGGCAGCACCAGACCCCTGAGAGAGGGGTGGATGGAGGCAGCAGAGCCAGTGATTAGGATCATAAAGAGGGCAGTGGGTTCTGGAATCATCCATCTAGATAGGCTCCATCTAGGTAGGGCTCCTGGGGGCAGTCTCCCCTCCCCCAGGGGAATGAGACTGAGTTAGGGTCTAGGGCCCCAGATAAGATCAGTGACCTCAAGAGACACTGGCTACAAATCAGGACACCAAGACTCAAAGTGGATTTTATATAGCCTAGCAAACAGCACAGGGGCAAGCGGGAAGGAAGGAAGGGAAAGAAGGGGGAAGGGGAAACAATAAAAATAAACAAAAAACAATCTGTGTAGCGTTCAGTACGTGCCAGGCATGGTTTTAAACCTTTTAAGAATGTTAACTCATTGCCCTGGCTGGTGTAGCTCAGTGGATTGAGCGCAGGCTGGGAACCAAACGGTCCTGGTTTGATTCCCGGTCAGGGCACATGCCTGGGTTGCGGGCCAGGTCCCCAGTGAGGGCCATGTGAGAGGCAACCGTACATTGCTGTTTCTCCCTCTCTTTCTCCCTCCCTTCTCCTCTCTCTAATAAATAAAATCTTTAAAAAGAATGTTAACTGACAGCCGGTGGGGTCCGAGGTAGGGCAGTGACACAGGGGGGTCAGCCCTTCCAGCTGCGCCAAGGACTTAGGACACACCCGAGGATGCTGGGCACTGAGGATGCAGAGCAGCAGGACCAGCTGATCCCATCTGTGAGCCAAAGCTACCCTGGCCTGTCTTACGCTGAGTGGGCCAAAGAGATGGATGTCTGGTCAAATCTCGGGGTCATGGCAGGGTCTCAGTGCTCTCTGACAGGGACAATGTCCCCAAGACAGCAGTTCCCACCCCCCCCACCTGCCACTTCTCCCCCACAAATGCAGCCAAGCCTGGGCTTGGTGTCACAATGATAAATTCCTGTCTGATGGCAAAACTCTCAGGCCCCATCCCTGTCTGCCTGTTAAGCTGCAAGACCTTTTCCTGGCTCACCAGGGAGAACCTCGGAGAAAAAGGAAAAAGACTGGGTTTCCAGAACATTAAACTTCCATTGCCAGTGCCGCCTGCCAATCTCCCTGCTAATCACCTGAAGAAAAGAAAGCCGACAGTCCTCGAGGAGCGAGGGTGGGGGCTGGGCACTGCAGCCCTGCCTGCTGACCACCCTTGTCCTTCCAGCAGGGAGGGACCTTAGAAGGTCAATTCACCCCCTGTCTTGTCCTGGCCCGGACTCACTTCATGCAGGGAAAGAAACCTGGCCCAGCCAAAGGGACAACTCTCCCTCCATATTTGGTGACTAAAATATCAACTAGAGTTTATTCAAGAGCCAGCAAATATTTAGTGAGTGCATTCCATGTGCCAGACACTCCAACCCTCTGTCTCCAAAGTTTATAATCAGGGGCTTGAGCAACAAGGACTGAGGAAGGGAGGGGTGCTCAGATTGGAGGATGTAAATGCCAAAAGCCTTTCTCCCGACCCTGACTCCATTGCCTCCAGCAGCACCCCACAGAGCACATGTCCTTTCTGCCTCCTTTCCTGGCTGGACTGGACTGGGCAAGTCTCCCGTGCGGCAGCAGGCTGACCCGACACGGGTTCGGTGGAATCCATCCAGCGGTGGGAAGCAGTGAGCTCACCAAGCTGACCATGCATGTACGAGACGGCGTCACAGTGCGAACCTGGGCACGCCACTCAGTCTCAGTGATTCTCAGGGTCGTTACCTGTAAAATGAGATTAATACTACCACCTCGCCCTGGCAGGCGCGGCTCAGTGGGTTGGGCGTCATCCCGCAAACTGAAAGGGTGCCAGCTGGATATCCTGTCAGGGCACAGGCCTGGGTTGCGGGCCAGGTCCCTGGTCCGGGGTGTGCAAGAGGCAACCGACTGATGTTTCTCTCACACATTGATGTTTCTCTCCCTTGCTATCCCCCTCCCTTCCTCTCTCTCTAAAATAGGAAATAAATAAATAAAATCTTTTACAAAAATAACACCGCCACCTACTTCCTAAACCGCTCAGCCCATTCCAGCCTCTGTAAATAAGCAGTCACCACGCGGCCCTGTGTGAGTATATTGTAGGAAAGGCACACCAACGGGAGTGGCCCTGGGGTGCGGAGAAATACACCCTTTTGCGCACCTGCTGGTAGACACGTAAGTTGCTACACCCTTTGGGGAGGTGGAGGGAGGTCGGCAATCAGTGTCAAAGAAAACTCATTGTATTCACCTTTTCCCTCCAAATCTTCTTTCCAGAAATTGACTTAAGTTGTGTGAGAAGATGCATGTTACAACACTGGTTGTTGCAATGTCATTTACAATTATTCCATTTTATTATGCCATACATACCACGGAAGGTGTATATAATACACATTTGCATTTTTAAATTGCCATAATAAAAAATAAACAGCCAAATATCCAACATCTATCTTAAGAACCAGAATATTCACAATACCTTCAAAGCCGCCTACATGCCCTAACCCATTTCACCCGCCCCTCCCCCTCTCCGGGAACCCACTACCCTCAATGTTGTGCTAAATATTCCCCTTTTTCCTTTATACTTTTTTAAATTTTTTATTTGCTTGTTTTTAGAGAGATGAGGAGGGAGAGACACATCAATGTGCCAGAGAAACATCAATCAGTTGCCTCTCATACACACCCAACCAAGAACCTGGCCCGCAACCCAGGCATGTGCCCTGACTGGGAATCGAACCGGCAACCTTTCAGTTTGTGGGATGATGCCCAACCAACCGAACCACACTGGTCAGGGCTCCTTTATTGTTTGAACCCACACTATGTACCTTTTTCAAAAGAAAATTTTCACTTATTCTATTTTTTCTACCTATACATGCTCAACTTGTGTACATTTGCCCATAATTCTAGTTCTAACTTGATTTTAACCCCACAAGTTGATTATTATTACTTTATACAATCAACATTTATTTATAGAGTTACCATTTCCTTTCTTCGCCGTTCATTCTTATACTTCTGAGATCATTTTTCTTCTTCCTGGGATATATCTGAGTAAGTTCCTTCAGGAAGTGTCTCTTGGTAATCAATTCATCAGTTTTGTTTTTTAAAACCTTTTAAAATTGTCTTTATTTTGCCTTCATGCTTAAGAGATCATTTTAGTTGGAATAGAATTCTAGCATAATATTTTCACTAAGGACTTCAAAGCTACCCTTCCATAGTTTTCTGGCTCCCAAGGTGCTGTTGAGAAATAAGTCATAGGTGGAGGTATCACCACTTTGTAGGTCATTCATCTTTTCGCTCTGCCGACTTGCAGGGTCCTCTCTTTGTCTTCAGTGTTCTTCCGTTTTCTACAAAACGTGAGTTTCTTTTCCTTTATGCTGGTCTGGACTCACTGGGCTTGATAAAGTTAAGGACCAGTATCTTTCATCACAACTGGAAGTTTTTTTAGTCATCTTTACGAAAACTTCTCTCCCATTCTGTCATTCTTTGACATTCCAACTCCATGTATGTTCTGTCTCCTCACTCCGGCCTTTATATCTCTCCCTCTGTCATATGTTTGCTTTCTATTGTATCCTAGGTCATTCTTCAGAAACACTTCCAGATCACCAATTCTCTCTTCATCTGTGTCTAATTGATTATCACGCCCATGGAGTCATTAATCTCCATGATTATACTTCTTATTTTCTAAAAGTTGTGTTTGTTTCCTTTATATTTTACTAGGTTATCTGATAGCCTTTTCTTCCATCATTATACATCCAATGTTCTCTTTTAGTTCATAATCAAATTAAATACATTTATTTTCTATTCTATTTGGATAAGTAAAGGTCATTACAGTCCTTAAGGAATTTTTGGTTTATACTGAGTCTCATTAAGGATAATTTATTTCCACATGTGTTTGTTGCAGTTTGACTGTGAAGTCCATATCCCTTGAACTTTGTGACAATTCCCTGAGGCCAAGGTTTAACATATTTTTTTATTTTCATGGAGGATTTGTGTTTGTTTTCAAGCATTGAGGGTTCCCACCAATCTGGGACATTTTAAATTTTCAGAATGTAGTTTTGGGTAAATTCAGATTTAAGTTTAGGAATTCTCTAACAAAACCATTTTCTTCATGTTTTTTCTTTTATTCCATCAAAAGTCAAGGATGACTAGCAAGTATCTTCACCAACTTTTCTTTATATGGAGTGTGTTTTTTCTACTTCCCCTACCAGGAGGTTTCCCCTTCAGGGATCCCAGCTTTGTGTGAGAACTCAGCCTGCTTGAGCCCTGGGCTATATCTGCCATCTGCCATGTATGCAGCTGTATTGCCTATTACACCCCATTTAGGCTCCAAGACAAACACTAGCTCTACAGTTCACTTATTCTTTTAAATTCATATTTCCTTGTTTTGTTTTGTTTTGCTTTCTTGTCGCTAAGAAATTCCCTTTGCACTATGCCAGCGCAACCATGCGCTCATGCATTTTATAAAAGGGGCAGGAACACATACCCAGTCCATCATTTAGAAGCAGACCGTCCCTAGAGGAGTTTCACGGAACATCTAGTTCACTACGTTTGATGAAATGATAGGTGTAGTATTTATTGGCAAGGGAAAATGTCAACATCAGGAGCGAATATAAAAAACTAAGTTATATAACTGTGTTCTCTCTGGATCACGGGTTGTTGGATGATGCTCGCTTTGCCTCTGGTGCTTTTGCCATATTGTTTTAATTCATTTGCAGTGGGAATTTATTATTTTAACAGAAACAGTTGTCTCGATTCTACTCACACTATTAAGCAGGTATGGAAAACATGCGTGGCTCCTTTATTTCTTGATGACATGCTTAGTTGGGATTCTGGAGACTCCACCCTCGCCGGAAGTGCAGGACTAGGGAAGAGGAGCCTAGAGGGCTAGACGCAGTGTGCAGGTTTCCCCTGCACCCCGTGCTTCCGCCACCGCCTCATCTCCTGATCACGGCTACGTAGCTCCACCTTCTCCAAAGCGGGAGCTTCAGTTCCTTCCCTTTCCCTGCCGTGGCAGGAGCTACAGCGGCTGTGGTGTCCAGGTCGAACTCAGCATGCAGGACCCACGAGGGTTCTGGTCCCTCTACCACCTCCAGACTCAGATAAAGGGTGTGTTTTTACTCATTGCTTAGTAACAAATCATTTCACCACTTGGGGCTTAAAGCAACAAACATTAGAGGCAAATGTTGACCGCTGCAAGACAGGAAAGAGTTGCAAACAGCAAACAAACTCAAACCATCCACAGGCTACTTGGAGGTGTGGTGGTTTCCCATGACGCGTCTGGAAGGAGTCCCCTGTGTCCGAACATGCGAATGAACGGGTTTTCTCGTGAAGCGGTGGCCAGCTCAGCAACGCCCTCTCTCCTTCCTTGCCTGACTTTTCTTTCTTCCCTCATTTTTCTTTCTTCCCTCATTTTTCTTTCTTCCCTCATTTTTCTTTCTTCCCTCACTCTTGCTACGTTAGGACTGCGCTGTTCAGTGAAGCTTCAACATATACGTTTTGTTTGCAGTTCTGTGTTCCTGAAACTTGGGTCAAGACCAGGAGTTAATCTTGGAAATCAGTTACATGGGCAGAAACATCTCTTTGGATGGCTCGGTCTCTTCAGAATAAATGTTCGGACCGCCTGATCTCCTCCCCAACTCTGCACTGCCACCCTCGCTCTTCTTCCAGGATGGCAGCTACAAAGAAGGCGGAGGTTACTGGATCTTGTCACAATGCGGGGAGAGAACTAACCTGGTCGAAGTTGACCTCTGCCCCTGGGTTATTCATCCAGTCTGATCCCTAGGCTTGTCCGCAACTGATCCCCGCTGACTTGTCAGGATGACACACCAACCCCACAACTAAAGACCATCATTCCAGTCCTTTCTCTCCACTTGCAAAGTCCCCTGCTCTGGGAACTCTTTGTTCCAACCTCAGTCCTCTGCTCAACTATCGATTCTCTCAGCATCTCAGCCAGGGCAAATAAGAACGTCGAAGTTCTCCTGTACGACACGCCCAGGCCACGGAGACAGAGCTCCAGTCTCATCTACCTACCCACTGCCTTCACTTAAACTTCTGCGGCCCACTGAGGGGACTGTAAGATGGGAGACATTAACCCCCAAGTTCTTGGGTTCCTTCCTATCATCTGAATGCTTTTACAATGTCCAGTAATTTGGCCCATGGGAGTGGAAAACAAGGAAACTGGATTCCGACTCCATTGTCCTTCCCCCACCTTTCCGTTCTTCTCCACATTCTCGGGTGAGAAGGGTGAGCCCCCCAGGCGACGTCCATCACCCCCAGTCTGAATTATCTCCGCCCTACTGTTGACAAGGAAACTCTACGATCACCTTGTTGAGAAGGTAAGAAATTCAGAAAACTTTTTTCTTTAGAAAACGTTCCTCTAAGGACTGTTTTGTCCTAATGGACTCGAAAACAGGAGGTCGCCTTTGACATTTAAAGCTGAACAATGACCTCTTTGTTCCAGGTGGCTCCTGCTTTTCCTGAAGCACCAAAACTCATTGCTCTTATGGGTGGGGACCGCCAATAAAACAAAATTGACAGGATATGGATATATATTCAAAAATACATTTTAAATATGTTATCTATCTCCTTTTGGCAATTAAAGTATTTCCTCAAAAATAGCATCATGGGGGGAGGGAGGAGGAACTCTTGGTGAAAAAGGTGAAGGGACTGAGAAGCACAAATTGGTAGTTAGTTACAACATAGCCACAGGGATGTAAAGTACCGATTAGGGAAACACACTCAATAATATTATAATAATTATGTACGCTGCCAGGTGGGTCCTGGAAATATCAGGGGGAACACTTTGTAAAGTATGTGATTGTCTAACCACCATGCTGTACACCTGAAACTAATGCAAAGTGATATTGAATGAAAACTGCAATAGAAAAAACAGTTTTTAATCAAAAACAATGCCGTCACTGCCATCGAGCCCGCCGCCAGCTTGCCGATTAAGAATACCCCTCTTTCTTCCTCCAGGCCTCAGTCCCAAATACTCAACCTTCCCTGTCTGTGGACTGCTCGGTTTAAGGCCACTTTTCTGGTTTTGAACTCAGCAGTCCTTCCCCTCTTGACGGACGGGAAGAAGGGCTCTCTCCAGCCGCGTTCCCCGCCCCACGGTCAGCAGAGCCATCACACACAGGGATGCTGTCAGACACGGAAAGATGTGAAGTCACTTTGGACGCTGTAAAGCGCTGTACAAATACCAGGTATTACCTCACGAAAACAGCCTTCTCAACGGCTGAGACGGGTACTTCTTAACGCTGCCTCCCTGGACACTTGTCCCAGGGGCCAGGAAGGATCAAGTCTGTGTGAGGGGGTAGGCTTCTTTAAGCCACTGAAGAAAAGGGATGGAGCGAGAGGACCACCTGTACAAAGTCACTTTCAGATGCATCGTGTCTGCCTAGACAACCGCTGGCTTCAGGCATCTGCTGGGAGGGCAGAATTCGAGAGCCTGGCAATGCTTCCAGAAAAGTCCGCGCCGCGATGTGGAGATGGTGGCAGACCAGAACCCCGGGACGTTCAGGCAGCACAGTTCTGTGGCCACGGGCAGAGGTCCGCCCAGGCCGCTGTCCAAACTCACTCTGCTGGCTAGCAGAGGAGGTGATTTATGTCTCCAGCAGGTATGCCAGAGAAAATTCAAATTGATCAAAAATTAAATATTCATAGGACATTATTCATTAAGATTCATCTCACCGAGTGGATGAAATGAGGCAAGGGAAGAAATTAGCTTGCTTGAGAGTGTCAAAGTGATTATGTGATTAAATTGCAATTTATAATTTCTCCTTCAAAAAAAGCATTACTTCTTGATTTCTCCTCCTCACTGTGCCCCTTTGTTGTCTAGGCCTGAGCCAAGAGCACTCGGGGTTCATCGGAGACAGGGAGGCTCCAAGCAGTGCCTGGTCTCCCTCTCTCCCTCCTTCCCCGCATCACCCACCCCTGGCCCCAGGGGAGGCCCTTCCACCGGCCCCTGGGCCCTGCTCTCAAGGCTGCCAGAGCAAGAGGCGCTGTCCTCAGAGGGAGCCATTCAAATCCCCACAGTGCTGATCGATGGGATGGTTTCTAGCCCCAGGCCACTGCCTCACTGTCCCCTAGAGGGAAAAAAAAAAAAGCAGACGAAGTACAATGTCCCTACAGGGCGTTCCTGGAGGGTCTCTGGGGAAGTCCCCTCTGGCCACCATTGAACCTTCCAGAGAAGAGCCGTGTCCTCCTCATACTCTTGGTCCCCCTTCTGAACTTGACAAGCACTATGCAAAGCAAAGTCTGGGTCAGCTGAGGACACACGGAGAGCTCACCCACTGAGACGCCAGCAAGCCCACCCCCACTCCCCACACCCCCAGCCCCGGTTCCTTCCAGCAAAGGCACCAGGAATGGTAAGCACCAGAGTTCCAGAGCCCAACAGGTTCTGGGAGGAGAGAGGAGGTGTCCCCTTAGGTAGCCCACCTCCTTCACCAGCATGTGGGGCCTCTCTGCCACCCTCCCCCTTTGGAGACTCCCCAAAGAGGCAAAGCCTGAATCCAGTGAGAAACCAGGGACCCTCCCAAAGCCCTGCCACACAGAAGCCAGGCAGCCCTGGTTTTCCAAGAGTGTGCCCCCGCGCCCCGAGGACCCTGGGGACACAGCGGCTCGGTGGGGAGAAGAGGCAGCCCGCGAGGAGCAGCACTCCGCTTTTATCTGCCTTGCACAGGGTGCTTCTGCTTGTGATTTCATATCAAGAAGACGTTTTGCTGCTAAAAAAATAATTTTAAAACCCCTGAATTAGATGACCTCTTACAAGCCCCTCTCAGTCCAGAAGCTTCTGACTCTCTGACTTCGGTGGTGCAGAAACAAAATGTCCTCCAAGCTAGACAGAGGCTCTGTTTTCTCCTCTTACCTCTTACAAAGAAATGTGCTCTGTCTGTCTGTCTAGGATCCAGAGTCTAGCTCAGATGACATAATGCGCGTGTGGAGACAGATGGGTAACTCTATTTTTCTTGCTCTGTGTGCCCCGGCCATGCCGCCTCTCACTGTCTCTGTAACTCTCTGTGAGTCTCGCGCTGCCGCCCAGTGAAGATTTAGAGACCGGCCCTAGCAGCCTAGGAGGGCGGTATTAATCCAAGCTTGTTCCCCAGCACCGAGGCCTGCCCCGGTTAATTAGTTGTGCAGGCTTGTCTTCAAGTGAGCGAGCCGGCAGGGTTTTTTACAGCTCTGTCACTGCAGCTATTTGTTTTCTGTTCTATTTGGAAATGCATTTATCTGACTATAAATAGCATCCGCTGTGACAAGGGCCAAGACAGGCAGTGAACAGCCCCTCCGGGGGTTTGGGGTCAGAAAGCTTCAAGGCCCCGTCCCCCTACCCAGAGAGGCACTTCCAGGCCTTGGGAGAGGCAGGGAGGATGTGGGAGACGCCAGAGGGGCAGGGGCACGCCTGAATGTGGAGAAAGGCAGCACCCACTAGTGTGCAGAGCCCACAGCAAGGGGGCAGGAGCCAGAGGGTGTCGGGGGCGGGGCACTGAAATGGAGCCTGCGGCATGCTAGAGAGGAGGCAGAAACCTGGGTCCGAGCCCCAGTCCCAGTGCGCGTAAGCCACATGACCTCAGGCCCATCGCTAACCTACAGGCCCCAGTGTCCTCTCCCATAAACCGAGACTGATAACATCTCTCCACTCGGGCTGGCTGCAGGTGTCTAGGAGACAATGGAAGGACAGGCGCCACACAAAGGACAGACTTCTGGTTTTTGCAGATGAAAACGACTGCTCAGGTGCACTATCCTGGAGTACCTGGCCAGGTCCCCAGGCCTCCAGGGAGACAAGGAACCTAAACATGTTAGAGGAGGAATTTGATGAGGGAGCTTCAGCCTTCTGCCCAAAGCATCTGCGCCGATGACCTCCGCACGGTCACAGAGTCGGGTCCATGGACGACTTGCTGACCACAGGCTCGCACGGCTAGTTCAGCTCCTGCACAAGCCCCAGCGGGGCGGATACTGTTAGTGCCAACAAAAATTACTATGGGAAGTAATTCACACCCGTCTACAAGCACTTACTTAGGGGATGAGGGGGGACAGAGGGGGACAGAGGAGGGGCAGAGGGACAACTGTATAAAACCAAGTGGGAGGAATGGGATATTGGTAGAGGGTGCGCCTTTGGGATCAGACGGCCTGTTGCTATCACTTTCTGGTTATAAACCTTGGAGACGCTATTTAGCCTTTCTATCTCCATTCAGTGTCACACCTGTTCAATGGACATGACAACGGCGCGGAGCTCCTGGGGCTGCGGTGTGAGGCCTGAGTGAGAGGAAGTGTGTCGTGTATTTAGATGTCAGTAGACGGCACACGCATGGCTGGAGTTCCACAGACGCTGGCTGTGCTGATAGCACCTAAAAACTAGTCGGGACACACTGACAGAACATTCACACGCGCACGAACTCATGCCAGCTGAGAGCCTGCGTGCTGAGGCAGTGCACGGCAACACAGAATTCGGTCTGATGGGATTTCAATCAAGGAATCCTTCCAGGAGGAAGAGCAACTTCGACACAGTTTAAATGGGAAGCGACAGGACGTTCCTGTGCGCGGCTGGGCAAATCCTCACGTGCTTTCCCATTGTGACAGAATTATAGCCAAGGCCTCAAGATTGGGACGGGAGGAGCCAAGTAACCCCAGAGAGCACGCCACAGGCAGATGGGGCCCGCACCCTCACGCAGGGCCAATGAGGCACCAGGATCCCTCACGAAACCGGCACCCTGCCCACCTTAGTCAGGATAGGTAACAAACAGAGAGGAGAGGAGAGATGGTGGGCCTGTGGGGAGAGGCCAGGCCTTCCTCTCCCCTGTGGACAAGAGACGGAGATTTCCTGCCCCGTGCAAAGAGAAAGAGGGTGTCCAGACCCCACCACAGGGCACTGTCAAAGAGCCCTTTGATCTGGGAGCCTAGGGCTGCAGCCCGGGGGCCCTTTCTATTCTACTCCCCACAGTGGGAAAGAAAAGCAGAGCGCTTGCTGTCCCTGCCCCAAGGTCTAGGCTTACACTGGAATGTGGCAGGAGCCCCCCCAGCAGGGCCTGAAGGGAGCTGGTGCAGCATGAGTAGGAAGGCGCTGGGGGCAGCTTTCCCACCCCAGGTCTGTGTGGCCTTTGAAGGCCGTGGTCAAACCCAGCAGGCTCTGTGGGAATGCACAGAAGTCAGCTCAAGGGCAGGGGCCAAAGGTTTGCTCGGGCGGCTGCGGAACTAAGAGACAGCCCCCTGGCTGGTGTGGCTCAGTGGATTGAGTGTTGGCCTGTGAACCAGAGGGTTGCAGGTTCAATTCCCAGCTAGGGCACATGCCTGGATTGTGGGCCAGTTCCCCAGTGGTAGGTGTGAGAGAGGCAACCACACAGTGATGTTTCTCTCTACCTCTTTCCCCCTCCCTTTCCCTCTTTCTAAAAATAAATAAATAAAATCTTTAAAAACCAGATACCTAAGCCAGAGACTGGAGTCACTAGGAACCTGTAGCACTGGTGCCGCCCCAGGGAGGTGCAGCCGGGGTAGTGGGGGCAGGAGGGGAAAGGGCAATGGAGGAGCCTGGGGTAGAATCTCTAGCAGCCGAGAGAAACAGGAAGGGGTCAAGGACACAGATGCCCTCTCTGTTCTCATAAGTCTTTTACAGAGAGGCCCCTTCCTCCTCCTCCCCCAGCCTCAAACAGAGATGCTAAAGCCTCGAAGAGGGGGACAAGGGGCCACCAAGCCACCCACCACTGCCCCAAATGGCCAAGGCCAAGCAAGCTCTAGCTTGTGCTGGAGGGAAGGGAGAAAGGCTCTTGGATCAAGCTTGCAATGGAAGTTTTAAAAATGTAGAAGACAGAGTCCTAATTACTGGAATGAGACGGTTCTAGTAACTGAAAGTGGCTGGAGAGTTGTGGAAGCAGACCAAGACGTCATTAAGGGAGCTGCTCCCCAGCAGGAAGGAGATCTGGCAGGACAGAGCTGGGCCCGGCTGTTACTGGAAGAAATAAAACCGGTCGGTGTTTATGCTGCGAGTGGAGACTCCCCAGTAAATGGGGCCCACTTCCACGTACACGGGAAGGAACTGGCCCTTGGAGACCTGTGTCCTTCTGGTCAAGGCGCCCAGATGAAAGACAATGCCTCCCTCCCATTCAGATGCTGCCTCACCTCCCAGGATAGAGACCGACCCTACCCTACGTGGAGGAGGGGAATCTGTCCTCAGGCTTTTAAGGAGGCACTTAGAAAGGAACACGGGTTTCTTCTTACAGGAATCAGCACCGGAATGCACTGGCAGGCAACTGAAAGAGATGGTGCAATCTG
>PVJI01025545.1:0-20280 GCA_004026765.1 Micronycteris hirsuta | reverse complement strand
GAGGGTTTATTTTTTAATTCTTCTATGCATTACATTGAGTGAGACACTATTAAGGCAAAGTTTCTCTGAGGTTAACATTTAAGCAGAGTCCTGAATGAAGTGAGGAAGTAAAACATACTAATATCTGGGGGAAAACCATTCCAGGTAATGGGAAGGGCAAATACAAAGACCCGGAAGTGGGAGTGCCCTTGGTGTATTTGAGAAACAGCAAGGAGGCCACTATAGCTGGAGGGAGTGAGCAGGATGAAGCTCAACCAGCTGAGCCACACAGGTCAGGGCAGAGGTCAGATATATTTTTTTAAAGATTTTTAAAATTTATTTTTAGAGAGGGGAAGGTGGGGAGAAAGAAAGGGAGAGAAACATCAATGTGTAGCTGCCTCTGGAGCACCCCCTACTGAGGACCCGGCTTGCACCTAGGCATGTGCCCTGTCTGGGAATCGAACCAGTGACCCTTTGGTTCACAGGCTGGTGCTCAATCCACTGAGCCACACCAGGCACAGCCAGATTTTTTTTTTAAGATATGGATACAAGACAAAGAAAAGTCTAGGGTAACAGCTTTGTGACCTGAACAACTAGAAGGATGAAGTTACCATTTACTAATACGTGGAAGATTGCAGGAGGAGCAGGTTTGAAAGTCTATGTGGGGGAATCAAAATTCAATTTTTAATATGTTAAGTTTGAGGTATCTACTAGATAATGAAGTATGAATAGGAAACGTGATACGTAGATCTGAAATTAGTGGAGAGATCTGTTAGGCCTCCATGTTGAATCCTAGAGAAACTAAACTTTTCTGTACATTCCATTATGCAACTGAGTTTATAGCTGTCTGAAACTTTTTAGTATTTTAGACATGCACCATTAAGTCACCCCATTCTCTGGCTCTTTTATAGTCTGGTGGCAGTAACTGTGGTAATTCCAGCTCCAATAGTGCAAATTAAAGTTGTTGCAATTTAAAAAATACTGGTCATTATATCTTAGGAGTAGGTGAGCAACCTGCCATGAGGTGGGTACTGTCTATCTCGGCCTCTTGCTTCTAGTGCTCCCTCCATGCTCTTAGCTGAATGTTCCATGGGGCTTGAAGTATTTGCATTGAAAAAAAAGTGAGTGTTCAAATAAGGCCTTGCTTGGACAATCATGTGCGAGGATGGCAACGGGTGCACAAACTACCCCTCTTGACATGGAGAGGTAGTGACAAAAAATAACAATACAGGACTCTTTCAATGCTCTGTAATTGGAATGAGTCATATAAACCCTTTAATTAATGAGGATCCTTAAATTATGGGGGCCTTATACACCCAATTTTTTATATTTTTCTATTGAATTTAATCTTGTAAAGACTTGGCCTGCTGTACAGTTTTCTAAGTTATCTCTGAATCCTTGCATTTTTCTGTACATTCAACAATCCTAATTTAATCTACAAATATGCATACTTGCTATATATTTATCTTATTAATAAATATAATTAACATGATTAGTTCTGGGCAGAGTTTTGTGGCACACTCCAAAAGTTCTCCCTCAGGTTTGACATTAATCCATTGTCTGTTTTTGTCTATAGTCTATTTAATGGATATGACTTCATTTAATTCTAGTATTATCTGGCTCACATTTACCAAACTTTTCTGAACTAATACTGGCTTACAGTTATCACTACCTTCATTTAATATTGTACTCTATTTTTTTTTTTTTAGTTTGAAACATTATTTTTATTCTTTATTGAAAACCAGAGCATTAGATAAAATAATCAATCTTTTAATTTTTAGTGTCTTTCTGCTTTATCTTAATAAAATCTGGCATCAAGGAAACTGTGTTCTATGTGAAAAAAGGAATGTTTTCTAAACATATTTAAATTTATATAAATTTTATATCATGCAATTCATATTTAAGTCTTGGAGACTTGACATTTTATATAATTTTTTTAATGAAAATTATTATTCAACTCCAGTGATATTTTGAAATGTACACACTATCCTTATTCAGTATACTGGTGTTCTTTTAGACAAGAGAAACTAAACACTAAAATAAAAATACTACAGAAGTAGGCTGCTCTGAAAAATACAAATGGCAATTTTAAATTCTTGTGGTATAAAATTAAAACATCAACATCATAATATCAAGTTGTATTCATGGTAACCATCAAGTTAATGGTCTACCCTTATCTATATAAAAACTAAAATGTTCAAAGCACATTAAAAAACAAGACAAGGAAAATTTAAGGAACAGAAGACAGAGATTATATATATATAATATTTTAAAATCTTACCTCCTCACAGCATCGCCTGCTTACAATAGCCCTATAGTCAATTCTATCCCAGAGTTGGTCCCTTAACTTTAAGAAATTAGGGAACAATTTTCTCCAGTTTTTCCCTAAAGCCCATGGAAATATTTCATATTTGGATTCTTCTTCATCTTCTTCTACTGTATTAGCCAGGTACCTAACAAAGAAGACCAACAACTCAAAAAAAGAAACAGGTAAAGGATAGGAATTGGCAGTTCACAAAAAAATGCAAATCACTCTAAGCAATTAAAAGATGTTCAACCTTACTCATAATTAAAGAAATTATAGCTCAGAAATAGAGATACAGTGAATTTTCCTTAATGAGCTCTGAGTATTCGTGTATTCCTATAAATCTCGAGTTTTATTCTGGGATGCAGTTACTTGGAAAAAGTCTGATCCTTTCAAGTCTTGCTTTTATGATCTGTTAGGTAGATCTGGAGCAATATTCAGTTCTGGGGCTGGTTATTCCCTACTGGTGAGGCAAGACCTTCCTGAATACTCTACTCAACATCCTGTGAATTATGAGATTTTTCAGACTGGCTTGAACAGACACTATTTCCAGCCCTGGGTAAATGTTAGGCACTGTTCCTTCTAATCCTTTCTTATGGTCTTTCGCCATGATCAGGTAATGTCATTATATACAAATGGAAACCAGTGTCCTGCCAAACACTTGAGCGAAATCAGGCATACACAGAAGCAGGAAAACACAACCCATAATAAGGAAAACAATTAATTAATCAAACTGACACACATGGTAGAAGTAACATACAAGAACATTAAAACAGCTATAACTATTCCAGATGTTCAAAAAGACAAGAAGACACATTTCTAGAGATGAAAACTATGTGTACAATGAAAAATACACTCTGTGGAATTAATAATAGCAAATTAAATATTGCAGAAGAAAAGATTTGTGCATTGAAGACATAACAATATAAACTATCCAAAGTTAAACATGCAGAGAAAAATAAACAAAAATAATAAACACTATCAATGAGCCATGAGACAACTTCAAGTAGCCTAATAAAGGTGAAATTGGAGTCCATAAAGAGGGCAGTGAACAGAAAAAAAAATATTTGAAGAGATAAATGGTTAAAATTTTAAAAATTTGATGAAAATCATAAACCCACAAAGAAGCTCCTTGAAGCCCAAAGCACCGACACATCATAACAAAATAGCTCAAAATGAGTGATCAAGAGAAAATCTTAAAAGCAGTCAGAGGAAAAAGAAGTAAACTGAATAACATAGAAAAGAAATGAGAATGGAGCAGATTTCCCATTGGAAACATGTGTAAGCCTCCTTGATGATTTTTCAAGAAAAATGAACTTACAATAAAAAAAAATGACAAAAACACTTAAGGCATCATGATGAGAAACAGACCCTGAAGTCTGAAAATGTTGGATTCAATAGATAAACACCAAAGAAAAAGAGGTCTTAAAAGTAGTCAGAAAAGAAGGCAAATGATCCTAAGTGGGAGGTTTGAGATACAAGAAGGAATAGGAAGCAAAGATATAAATATGTGGGTAAATATAAACAAATGTTGAATGTATAAAACAATAATGCTTTCTGGGCATCAGAGAGAACTATAGAATTACAAAACAAGAAAATATACATAAGTTGGGAAAGGAGATGATTGGCGTTAAAATGCTTAAGATTGTGTGATTAAAAATAACTAGGGTGCCCTGGCTGGTGAGGCTCAGTGTATTGAGCACAGGCCTGCAAACCAAGAGGTCACCGGTTCCATGCCTAGTCAGGGCACATGCCTGGGTTGCTGGCCAGGTCCCCAGTTGGGAACATGTGAGAGGCAACCAACTGATGTATCTCTTGCACATTGATATTTCTCTCCCTTTCTTTCTCCCTTCCTTCCTCTCTAAAATAAATAAATAAACAAATAAAATCTTACAAAAATAACTAGGGTAACTGCTAAAAGAATAGATATAGTGCATAGCATTTAAACAAGTAGAGGCAAAAAAAAGTATCGGAAAATAAAAATTTTACAATCTCAACAAAAAATAGATAACAATGGAGTGGAAAGAAGAAACACGTAAAAATGGGACACATAGAAAGTACAGAACAAGATGGTAGGAAAAAAGTCAAATATATAAGCAACAATAGAATATTATTCTGCAATAAAAATGAACTATAGCTACACATACCATGCGCTCTTTTGTACATATTTCACATTAAAAATTTTAAAAAGGTACAGAAGGATAGAGTACCCTTCTATGCATGTAATATACATACTGGCTCATGTACTGAAAATTATTTCTAGACAGATACACATGAAACAGTTCATTGTCCTTGAAGAGGGAGGCCAAGGTCTTGAGATAGGAAGAAGACTTACTCTTAATGGCATACCCTCTTATGTACTTTTTAAAACCCTGTGCATATTCATATTTAGTTACATTAATTATAAAATGAGTACATATTATTTATCAATCCTTAAAATAACTGTACATATTTTAATGTTACTTTATTATAAAGCACCTTATTGTTAAACCCATTTAGTTATATGGGTCAAATCCTGTCCTCTGTAAAGTTACCTGAAGTAACAACTTCTTACTTTTATTATCCCTGATAGTTTTTTTTTTTAAGATTTTATTTATTTTGCCCTGGCTGGTGTAGCTCAGTGGATTGAGCGCGGGCTGGGAACCAGAGGGTCCCGGTTCGATTCCCAGTCAGGACACATGCCTGGGTTGCGGGCCAGGTCCCAGTGAGGGCCATGTGAGAGGCAACCATACATTGCTGTTTCTCTCCCTCTCTCCTTCTCTTTCTCCCTCCCTTCCCCTCTCTCTAAAAATAAATAAAAAAAAATTTTTTTTTAAAGATTTTATTTATTTGCTTTTAGAGAGAGGAGAAGGGAAGGAGAAAGAGAGAGAGAGAAGCACCAATGTGTGAGAGAAATGTTGATCAGTTGCCTCTCCCTGCAACTGGGGACCTGGCCCAAAATCCAGGCAAGTGCCCTGACTGGGAATCAAACCAGTGACCTTTCAGTTCGCAGGCCAGTGCTCAACCCATTGAGTCCCATCAGCCAGGGCTCCCTAATAGTTCTTAGAAAAGGGAAGACAGAATGGGAGATTGGTCCCTTTCATACTTGCTAAGTGAAACGTGGAAAATCTATAATGTACTATGGTACCCAGACATCATGATTCTACTCTAGATGAACAATTTTTCAGGTTCAATGTGTTGAAATATCTGCATCATATACATATAAGTTCCCTTCCAATTTGAAATAGTTAAGCTTTCCTTGGAGCAGAGTCCGTTTTGGGGTTGTTTTTTTTTTTTTTTTTGCACAACAGTTAATTATACATTCAAATAAAGAATTAAGAACCTCTTGTATGTTAGCAATACAAAAAGGTAAAGATGCAGAACAGGTAAGATACATGCTCCTCGCCCTAAAGAGCCTACAGTCAAGCCAAAGAGGCAACTGAGTAGGAAACAAGTAACTGTAAAGGAGATCAGAAAGAATGATCATTGAGGTCAGTGTTACAAGAATGTATTGAAAGGAAAAGAACTTGACTCAGAACTGTGGCTAATTGAGAAAATATGGAGAAGAACTACTGAGTCAGACCATACAAAAATATGATTATATATAAAATAAAAATTATAATGCATGTTATTTTTAATATGAAGCTTATAATACAACATGCAATGCAACCTCACAGACTCCCTCATAGTGTAAGGTGACACAGTACTTTACTGATAATACCTTTTTAAAAAAAAGTCAAACAAATCCAATTTCAGGGATCTAGTAAGACTTAAACTAAAGCTTCTTTTGCTTTGTTGTTCAGATGAGAAAAAAACTACAAAATAGATACTGCATCAACATACAAATATAATGTGATACTAAGAGACATGTAACAGCATTATAGCTGAACTCAGCCACTGGCAAGCCACACATGAATTTGTGCCCCAGCTCTGATGTTTATTAATTCGTGATCTTGGAAAGTACTTAATCTAAGTCTTAATTTCCCTATCTGTAAAATGGGGATAATTAAACAATGTATCTCATAGTGAAGATTAAATGAGCTTATAAAAACTTTTGTGGTGCCTTACAGATGATACTCAGTATTAACTAATACTATTATATTCCCTCAATTTAGCAATCATCACCAAATTTTATATTGAATTAATTTTTCCCCATGCATGGGGAAATGTGTTTCCTGAATACATGCAGAGATCAAATCCTCTGAGTCTGAACTAAAGAGACTTTGAGTAAATAATTATCCTTCAGTTCTAAGAGTTGTTTTGGTATTCACCTTAAATATTTTTATATGTAGTTCTTTATTTAAGTGCTTCAAATTACATTCATACATTTCCAACTGCAGTACTATATCCAGGTACTGGGTAGAACAGGTTTTGAGACTGAGATACATATTTTTAATTTACATTGATTCTAGCAGAATTTTGACCTACAGATTGGAAAGCCATGTCACTAAGACCATTTACCAGATCACAAAACTAGTATAAACTGTCTAATGCAAAGTCAGTGGAAGAACTGGAAAACAATATGCTTTGGTCAAAGTACAATGTGTTAAGTGAAACAATGAGAGGATACTATAGGTATCAGATATGAATAACTCCTATGTTATAGACAGAAATCCACAATGAGTATGTCCAGATCATTTTCTGCAAGTTGTTCAATGTAAAAGAGCAATGATGATAATGATTTTTGTTATATAATAACTTGAAATTTCAAAGAAAACATCCTGGCTTTAAAAAAAGTCCAAAAGAGGAAAATTTGGGACAATTTATATGAAACACTCTGAAAAATATAAAAAGTACAATCAAATTCAAGTGGAATATTTAATAATAAATCTTAGGCAGAAAGCAAAATAAGATCAGTGAACATAAAATATGCTGTTAAAAATGTATAGCTTTTATATAGGAAGGTCTATTCAAAGATATATATGAGGTTTTAAACAGGCTGTTTTAAATAAATTATCATATATAAAAAAACTATAACAAAAAATGCATACTTAGTAGAAAGCATACTTACAGAGCAATAAAGAAATTTATCCTCGTATGCTCATTTATAGTAAACTTAGCCCTCTTGAAATAAACAAAGGTCATAGCCAAAAGATACTATAGGGAAAAAAATTAAAAGCTAATATTAATGTTTTGCTTTCATAAGTAAAACTACTTTAAAATAGTTACCTTTAAGATCAATAATAAGCTAAAACAATTAAGCATTATTCTTATAGAATTACCTATTTGAATCCTTATTTTTTAGCTTCCTGTAATCCACGTGAACAATGAAAAATAATTCATAATCATTTATCATGACTAAGATTATAACTGAAATGAACTCCTAAATTTTACTGCCAAGATTTCTGTAACCAAAAACCTGTTTTTTTCTATCTTAAATTTAAAACCTACAGAGAAGTTGAAATAATCATAAAATAAATAAATGTACATCTTTCACCTAGATTCACCAATTATTAATATGTTGCCACATTGGTTTAATGTATGTGTGTATACAATTTTTCCCCTGAATCCTTTTAGTTAGACATTCATATTTACTTTTTAACATAATCTCTTAAAAATTACTCCAAAAAATTAGGATAACATGGCTTTATTTTCACTGGAAAAAAAGTGTTTTAAATTTATTATTAAAAAGACACATATCTAGCCTGGTATTAGGATACTGTGCCAGATTCTGGCCGTTAACTTAAAAACAAGTTATAATACTGATGTATCAGATTCTCTCTCATAAGAAGCCTGTTTGTCCTACCTTCACAGGACTGGTCATAAAAAAATTTCCAAGTTTTTAATGTAATTTTCAGCAGAGGACTCTTGAAATAGTGTTAAAATACAATGCTCCTAGTTAGTTAGTTTAAAAGCACTGCCCCCTGCTGTCCAACAACTTTCATTACTGTTAACGCCTTAAAATCATAAAGTTTAAAACAATGCCACATGAATTAGATATTTGATATTAAGGTAGTACCATTAATTTTTAAAAGTATTGGTGACATTGTGATTATGTTTAAAAAGATATCATGTTTTAGGGATACATCTTGAAACACTTATGGATAAAATATTAGGATGCCTGGGATTTGCTTTTGGGGAAAGTGATTGGGAAAAACAAGAATAGTCAACAGACCCTGGCCAGATGGCTCAGTTGGCTGTAACGCCATCCTGAAGACCAGGAGGATGTGGGTCTGATTCCCTGTCAGAGCACATACCTATGTTGGGGGTTCAATCCCCGGCTGGAGCCTGTATGGCAGGCAACCAATCAGTGTTTCTGTCTGTCTCTCTCTTTCCCTCTCCCTACCTCTCTAAAATCAATAAACATATCCTCCAGTAAGGACTGGAAAAAAAAAAAAGATGGTCAATAGTTGATTGTTATAGTGGGATAGGCATATGGAGGTTCTTTGTTTGCATCTCTACCCTAAGTTGTGTATGGTTGAAATTTTCCAAACTTAAAAAAAGATTCTCCAATTTTATCTCTGTTATCTTAAACCTGAAATTTAAAAAAGTTCATACCAGTGTTAACCTAATGGGTATTTAATCATAAGCTAAGTCTTCCATTCATTCCCTTTTTTATCAGTTGGCACATGAAGTGTGATGTGAAGCCATGCTGAATTTTCTGATGTGATTACCTGGTCTAAGATGGCATTTACAAAGTTGAAATCGTAACTGTTTAGCTAAATCTTTGGAGTATGGAAACATCACAATCCCTAGTATGCAAGTTAACATAATTTTTTTATGAATCATTGATTCCTAAATAAACAACATGATAAGCTAATTTTGCTCTACAAGATTTTTGGGACTTATTTTATCTAAGTTACCTATAAACTATTAAAATGTGTAACAGACTGCCTTAGTGGAATGAATCTCAGAATATTCTTTCTCTACAGCCTGAAAAATGGTAATAATTCTGGTCAAAACATATTAAGTCTATACTGTTTCTTGTTTTCAGTCAAACAGATTGAGGTCTTTTACACCTAATCAGTATATTTTACAATTCCCTGAAATAGAGAATTAACCTATAGTACATGCTAATTTCAAAAAATTAATGTGTAAGGATTCCTTCACTTTGAAGGAGCAATGCAAGGTAGTTATTTTCCTAAACTTAATAAGATAGGAAATTCTTAAAAGATTTCATTAAAGTTCTGATGGTCTAAAAATATAAAAATGCTAGTTAATGACTACATTGCTATTAAATTTACCTTGTCTGCAATTTTACAGCAGCAGTCCATCCACAAGAAATCTTGAATCAAATCGTCATCTACAACAAAAGATAGCTATGACTTGTCTTTTAAAAATAGAATGTTTCCTTTTGAAGAATTTCTACATAAGGAGATTATACATAATGCTTAGAAACAAACAAAAATGGCTGGACCAGTGTTGTTTGAGGTGTAGTTTTCAGTCCTCTGGTTTATTTACCATTGCAAGCACTATTCAAAAATTTATTGCTTTATTCTTCAGTTTACCATCTGATTTTCCTTAATATAGTATAGCTCAGATTGGATCAGGAATGGTAGAAGTGTTTGATGTACTGAATATCCCAATAGCTCTTTGAGAAAGATGTCTTGGGTACTAGGTTAGCTATTCATTACTTTCCAAAATCAATCTTTAACATGTGGAAATGGAATCTGATACAGAATTTAGTCTTTACAAAAAATGACTTAATGAATACTCTGTTTTTTTAATGTTTTATTTTTTCTAAATATTTTATCCTTTCTTGCTTTAGGTCCCAGGGTATTTTTAGATTTGGATTCTTCTCTCTTCCTATTTAGCTCTGTCCAATGATATATTATCCAATACACATGAAAATATCTATATAAAGAAGATTCATAATTCATTATTTATAATTAACATTTAATTTTGGAGCAACTGAGTATTATGACAAAAAGATCAACAAAGAAAAATGCTATTAAAAGAGAATAACATCTAAAAAGGTCAAGAACACTCATTTCAATTTTATAATCCCAAAATATATGGGTAGTTGTAGAATATAATCTTAGAAAATCTGTTTTTTCCACTTCCCCCTTTCATTTTAAGTAACAAAACATAACTTTTTATATTAATTTTTACATCCTAGAGATATTGATATAGTCAAATACATGAAAAGTTCCAAGAATAAGTACTGATTTTCAGAGAATAATTCATTTCTGCCTTGTTAATTCCTCTTCTATTTCTTAAATTACCTAAAATGGTATAGGCAGGAATATTCTCTTATTTCTCATGATTAGTTATGAATAATAAAAAGAAGTTTGTAGGTAATAATTTTACTCTACTTTTAATAGAGAGGCAAACTTGTAACAGCATTATAGATCCTGACTGGGAATATCCTTATAAGTTCAACATTTTTCTACTTATATTACATATATTTTTTTCTTCTTACCTCTTGTTGCTTTTCTTTAAATTGTAACCAGCTTGCCCTTCTTGTTTTAAAATTTTTCTGCCCTCTCAGTAGGGCAAATACTCTTGTTCTCAAGTGTCTCCTCTTACACCCATCTGCCTTTCTCTATGAACAAGGAAGCTTGTCACCTGGATCTAAAGACTGTGATATCTACTTGACTTCATTCCTACAGAGGTTTACCAGAATCTGTCTATGTTACCCTTATTCTGTCTACCTTACTACCTTACCTCAAAACAAACAAAAAAACTCTCTTTCTTGGCCAGTAGAAATACTATAAAGAAGTTTCTTTTTGGTGATTAAAAAAATTTTATTATCAGAGTAGCACTCACTATCTCACAGTCTGAACAAATTCAAACTGATTTTTACTATATGAGCATGATGATAAAGCGTAGTTAATTTTTAACATTGTCCCCCAGATACAATACTGAAACTTCTCTAGGTTGACTAACCTTCCCAGTCTGACAGTTACAGCACTGAAAGTAGTGGGATGCCCTCAAACTGTGTCAGCCGCTTGGCTGACAGTTTATATAGTATTTTACTTGAGGTCAAAGAAAACTCATGCTATGAATTTGAATTGCCCAGGATTTACATTTGACACTTGGACTTAAGTAGTCAAGAAGTGCGATGAGTCTGAATTTCTAATCCAAAAGAATCAAAACAAACAAAACCCAACATTTAAAAAGACTAAGTAAACAAAAATAGATTTGGTTGGAAATGAGAAATCTGACAAAATAACAGCATCCTCTTTTATTATGAAAATAATAAAATAAATCTTTACAGTCTCTCCTTTTTAAAGTACTCTCTAATTACCATTATTTCAGTATTTTAAACCTACCGAATAATTTAAAGAAAGCAGTCATTTCCTGACGCTGTATGACCAGACAGGGTCCTTTGGGGCGTTTAGACTTGTTGCTATTCTGCGCATTTTTCTCAGATGCTGGCCTACTGTCTTTAAAAATGGGACGCTTCAGATTAATGGGTTTTTTAGGCTGATGTGACCTACTTGACCCAGATTTTACATGAACAGTAACAGTAGGCGGTGTCTCACAACACAGCTGATTATGCCTCATTCTGGTTTCCCAAGATTCCTGTAAAAGTAAAACATACAATTACTTATCGCACTCTTGTTTCTATATAAAAACAACTAACTGAATGACACCACCAGAGGCAGTCCTGGGAAATGTTATTGAACTTGCTACTAAAATGGTGTGACAGTGACTCACATGAAAAAGTGCTTTTAGAATTCAGTGCTAAGAAATGCTAAGCTTTCTTTGGGTAACTGAAACACCTCCTCTTCCCAAGAAATAGGATCCTATATGCCATTTTGCTTTGACTACTACGGAACTCAAAACCAAATTTCAAAGCTAATTATAGAAGTTATGCTGATTTTATAATCTATTTGTGGTAGTCTTTTTTCCTGATTTTTTTATTCTGCTTGTATTGACATACTTTTTATCATATGGTTGTTATATGCCACCTCAATTTTTTTAATAGATCAAGGCAAACTATTTGCATAACTTAATTATAATCAATTTCAAGTATTATATTTAAAAGTAACCCCAACACACAAAAACATATTTTCTTACTGGTAAATTCCTTGATATGTTACAAAATTCACTTATTCAGTAGCATTTATTGGTATTCACTAAAAAGTTAAAAACGACTCTAACAAAGAGATGTATAGTATATGTATTTTGAGGGATTCTCATAAACTGATCACTTTAATATTTAAACTTGAGTGTATGAGCATGCTGTTGAGTGGCAGATTATAAGTGTACATGAATGTACAGTGCTATAATCTAATAAAATTTGAAACAAAGTTAACCCATCGATATTTAACCATATACATAATCACTACCATGTGTGCTCATGTGGCAAAATCCTTCAGTGAGTTTTTTACATGGACTCCACCAACATGAAAAAAATCATACCCCAATTCACACTTGAATAGAATGTCTGGGGAGCTTTGCTTTGTTTTGCTCTGTTTTGTTGGCGGTGGTGGGAGAGTATGTAGGCAACTGCTCGTCTACAGGCATCTCAGGTAACTCTCCCCTCTGCATGTCCCGTAAGGAGTGTCGAGGCGGCGGGTCACAGAACACACAACGGAAGCAGCCGTGGAGATCCTTCCGCCGACGGACGAAGATCTAACAGCAACGCCCCCGGCAACTCGGGACGGCAGCTAAGCCTCGCCTGCAGCCTTGCACCGGACGCTCAGTGTGTGCCAGCCACGGAGCTGGGAGTTTTACCTGCGTCGTCTCACTCAATGCTCAAAACATCTCCGTGAGGCGGGTATTACTTTACCCTACTTTCTAGATGAGAGTCTGAGGCTTCGAGAGGTTAAGACGTCGGCCCGTCACCACGTGACCAGTGAGTGACAGAGCAGGGCTCGAACCCAGGACCGCCGGCACCGCAGGCCCGCGTTCTGTGATCCCCGAGGACTTGTCTGAACGACCAGGGGAAACCACGTCTAGAACACATGACACATGGGAGGCAGTCCAATCTTACTCACCGTCAGGAAAACACATACGAACACGGCCCTCGGACTACGCTTCATAAAAATTTAACTCGAGCGTCTGCCGTGTAAAAGTGTGCGCAATAAATGACGGCATAGCGGTTCAACCAGCCGTGGCTGTACGGAAGAAAGATGGACTTCTCACCCGTGTGCTAAATTAAAATAACTCTTAAAAAAGAATCCGTATTGGAACGCCCACAGCGTTTTTCTCTGTTATAACCACAGGGCCTAGTTACGGAAAAACAACACAGCGGATTTGGGGAAACATGTTGGCAGAGTCGCTGGAGGCTTCGCTGGGGCCATCACCACATCCCCACACCTTCCACAGTCAAACTCCCCGGATCGACCTGGAGGCCACCCAACACGCGCAGCCTCGGCACAGCGGTCCCAGCGGGGCTCGGGCCGACAGGAAACCGCGCCGGGCGTGAGCGCGGCGGGGACGACGGACACGAGGCCCGCAGAGCGGGAGGAGGGGCCCCGACCGGCGGGGCCGGGCCGGAGTCGGAGGAGCACAGTGTCTCAGAGACGGGGCGCTGGGCGAGCGGAGCTGGAGGAGAGGACGCGGGAGCGCCAGGGCGCCGACCGACCCGAGGCCGGCTACGGTCTCCCCGCTTCCCACGTGGGCCGCTCCACGTCGGGGGCCGGTTCCTCCCCGAGGACGCCCAGGCACCAGAGGCTTTTGCTTGTAAAAACCTGGGGCACGGCGCGCGCTCAGTAAAAACGGCCTACTACGGGGCACTGCTAACGGCACAGGTCGTGCGGTCCGGGCGATGCTCGCCAGCACCGGCTCCGCTCCCAGCGTGCCCTTCAGCAGGACACGACGCAAAACAGGCTCCCCTCGCCCGGGACACCCAATGTAAACGCGAAGAAACGCGGCGTCCTAAACTGTGCTGCAAACAGGCACGTCTCCATGTTAACGCGGCGTGGGGGTACCCGGCCCCTCAGGGTCGCACGGCTCCGCGAGTGTTTCCTCGTTCCCCGGCGGCTCGGACGGCGCAGGGAGGGCCCGCCCACTTTGAGAGACGAAGGCGGGGCGTGGAAACTGCCGTGCAGCCGCTCCGAGCGGAAGGTTCCGCGCAGGCGCTCCCGGGGAAACGCGTGTTTAACGAGACGCGAGCGAGAGGCAGGTCTTCCTCGACGCCGCGACGCCCACCCCCGAGGGACACCGGCGCGCGGGCGCTCCGTCATCGCGGGGCTGCGAACGAGGGGCCCCGCCGAACCAAACTCCCCGGCCGCGTGAGGGAGGCCGCGGCAGGGCAGTTGGGGGCGACTCCGCTCCCGCGTCCCCTCCCCGCCCCCGCCTGCCCAGCAGCAGCAGCCGGCGACCCCACTGACCGGCTGCGGAAGGTGCCGCCCCGCCCGTCTGGGCTGTGCTCCTGGCGCCTCGCCGCCTCGCCCAGGTGCACCGCCGCCAGCCGCCCGCGGTCCGACCTCCGCGCCCCCACGCCCCGCCCAGCCCCCTGGCCGGCCGCTGCTGCTGGGAAGGGTGCATTCTCGTCCCTGCGAAGCCACCGGAGGGAACTCACGGGCTGTCGTATGCAAGGAAGGGGCAGAGTCACCGCCACATCTTCACACTCGGTGGACTGCGAGGTTGGTTGGGTGTGAAAGGGAATGAAGGGACCAGGCACCACGGACCCTGGAGTTGACGGGAATACTCGGGACTAAGGTACCTGCGAAAACCTGGGGCTGGCGACAGGGGCCGGGCGGGCGGTCAGCCTCCCCCAGACGCCCCCGGGCCTCAAACGGTAGCTCGTAGGTCGCTCCACAGCTGCACGACCTGCTCGAAGACCTGCCGCCAATGGAGAGCGAGGCCCGCGCGGGCCAATCAGCTCACAGAGACCGCCGCGACCGCCGCCGGGGGCGGGGCCTGCCGGAAGATGCGCGCGCTGCCGTCAGCCACGCTACCGTTATCCTGTGCGGCTTACCCTCCAGGCAAAGGAAAGCGCCAAGACGCTCCGTGATCTCCCCTGGCAGGATTTCTAATTTAACCCCTTTCCTTTGGACACAAGGTCAGCCGTGTGCGGAGTCTTCCCCTCAGGTTGATGGAGCAGCCCTGCTATGTTAAAATAATTATATGAACAGACCACTGAAAGTAATAAAAGGTGTGAATACCAAGGCTCTGTGATAAGGGTATTGTAATACTTCCTATTCTGTTAAATCTGTTCTAAGTTGTAAATTCTTCTAGTGTTCTGGCTTCATCTTAACCCTTGGCCAGGTACCTAGGATGTAGCAGGTGCTTACAACTTACAACTGATGGTAGGTGTTTATTGAAGGAATACACAAAGATCCTCCACAGCTTTGTAATTTGTTCCATGACATTCTTTCGTTCTACCTAATGGATAACTTGCCTGATCCTGCCCCACCACCCTGGGCTCTTTTCATGTTGCTACAGTCTTGCTAAATATTTTTTCTGACTGCATAATATTCCAGAGTGGGTGATCAAATCGAACAGATCAGAATTGTCACACTGTATCTAAATGTCATGTTGAATATTATAGAGTGTAATGATAAAACTTTAGGTGTACACTTACATGCAGTTTATGTCATTTCACTACTGTTCATTTTGTAAGGTATTCTGTCACTTCAAAATTCTTTTAACCATTTTTTAGCTGTTTAAGGAAATTATAAAGCACTGAAATCTAGCAAAACAGGATATAGTACAATATTTCTAAGTGGATGCCACTTAGACCAGTCCTGCTGACCAGCGTCTTCTCAGGCACAACTTTGTTTCAGGGATGGATCCATAAGGGCGGCAAGAGAGGAGTAAGCTTGACCGTCTTCCTTCTCTCAACACATTTTTAGCATAAATATGTTAAAGGGAAAAAAAGCTGAATTCAAAAGTTATGGTTGCCAAGGAGACAAAATGTACCTGAACTTAAAAGTAAAGATCTATTTCGTTTCCTTGGTTCAGTATGACACACTTTTACATTCTTAAGAGACACATGCCAAGATGTTCCTCCTGCCTTTCCCTCAAATGCTTTTTTTTGAAAGGTATATAAATCCTTTGAACACTTCCAATTAGCCATGGTTTAAGCTTTAAAATTCTTCTTCCTGGTATTTGATTCCACATTTTGCAAACCAGTCTTGCTGGTCATCATCAAAATTTGTCCCTAGGCAAAATTAAAACAATGAATATTAATGCTTCAAATGCAAGGGGTCTACTGTAGTCAATTCTTTTCATTCCAGAATTAATAAAAATTGATGCTATCACATTATCTAGTGAAGTTTAATGAATTTGAATGTCACGAAATCTGGATTACAGATACATTTAAATATAGAAAATTATTAAAAATCAGAGAGGAAGGACACTATAAATTAGTGGCACTAAAATTACAGAGAATTTTTCTCCTAAGAAATGAAGTTTTATTTATTTCAAGTAGCAGTGTTATTACCAAGTAAATACTTTTAATAAGCAATATATAAATAGAAGCTAATAAAGTGGTTAAAGACTGCTTGAATAATATTTAAACATGGTAAATTTCCATCCTTTAAAATTTAGTGACCAATATTAATTTAATTAGTAACTATGATTTCATAATCAGTATTTGACCTGGATATATTATTACAGACCTCCAATAAGTAGGATCTAAATTAATATGGTTTTATTAATACTGAGATTAATAAAAGACTACCTGGTTTTCTGCCAAAGGCTTATTTTCTAGACCTGCTTCACTATGACTACTAAATGTATATCTAAAATTGTATTAGAAATTGCTCAACTTACACTCCAGTTAAGATATTTAAAATCGCATTAGATAAAAGCCTGTGTGACCTAACCCAATCTATCATATACAGTACATGAACACCTTCAGAAAAGGATCGATTCAATGTACACCAGACACTGAAATCTATTTGAATAAAATGTCTCTAAATGTCTCGCTGTAAAGGAAAAAAGGGGGGAGGGTAAAATAACCAGTCAGGCTTCATATCAATTAGACAACTTTTACTAAATGAGAAAACTACATTTAAAATGTGCTTTAAAACAAAATGGAATTAGAAAAAAAAGACAGAGCATTTGAAAGAACGTTGCACTGTGCTGGAAATCAAATCTCTTGCAGAAATACAATATACCAATTCATAAAATGTAAGTTAACAGAGTTCTCAATTTAACATCTTTAAAGACAATATTAAGGTCAAGAATTTCACAACTATGGTAGCACACATAGAAGGGCATTATAAATATGATGTCCATCCCTATGAAGCTTACAAATTTGACAACGCTCAATAAAAGCTTTTAGAATCACATCCAAATGTATTGCATCAAAAAATCACAAATCTGTGTTTTCTAAGTTCTCCTTATAAAATCTTTATGTTCACTTTTGTACTCTTGCCATTTGTTAATACTAACCCTTAAAAAAAAAGAGAACAGGAAAAGAAATACTGCAAAAAACCCTTGATCATGTACAGAAATTATTGCTACTATAGTTCACTACAAAGCATGTTTATACAATATGAACTTTGATCATGAAAAATCAGAATAAAAGTCTTTAGTGACATAAGCCTTACAATCGTATACAACATCCACATGGCAATATTAGACAGTTAAGCACCCAATACTCATGGTTGACAGAATGTCCCACTGACCAGCATTCATTTCAATACGTCCTTCGTACAGAGTGAGGGGAAAAAAATAGTGTCAGCTTTCTAAGGCTTGTCAAAAAAGGATTCTATTTTGTGGATCTAAAAACAAAAAACAACAGTAATGACAACAAAAACCGAAAAAACAAAGATGATGCAGGTGAGAGTGTTACCAGAAAGTTAAGCATGCCAAAAGGTGTTTCGTGCAAATCAAAACCTAAAACCAAGGTACCACATAATCACATTACCAACTAGCTGGGTAATACTATATGAGCCTTATCTTAAAGTTAAATGAAATGCTACTGCACAATAGAGAATCAATAAGTTAAAAATTAGAGTGCACAAACCCAAATCTGTGGCAATTTCTGAATGAAGCAAAATAGCCACTATCAGCCTCAAAGTTTACCCAAACTGTTTGATTAAATCACTGGATTGGACAGTTTGCATACTTCCAAAATATCAATCTCTAAAATTCCTTTTTACGATAATGAGGCATAAATTTTCTTAGTTAAGATCAAACAGATACATAAGTAAATAAGCAAGAAAAATAATAGTTGGTGAACGTCTTTAAAGCTCGTTCCACATTTCACTTTTAAAAATGTTTAGGGAAAAAAGTTTAAAATATTTGAGGTTATTCTAGCAAAAACAAACAAACAAAACAAAACAAGCCCAAAATAATTAAACAACCAAGCAACATTAAAACCACATTACACAGAAGGATCATCATGCTTTCATCTGGTTTGACTATCACATCTAGTTTAATTGGGATGCTTTTCAACTTTAAAAATTGTGTAAGTGAAGATGTATCTTTAATGGGTAATTTTGAATTTGGACTTAACTTTGTTGAATATTTTAACAGAGTATACTTATTACAATACAGTGTAGCACATCTTTCTATTAGAAAAAATTTAAGATCCTTTACCCGTCTCCTTAAGTTAAAGGTGTGACATCATAAAGGGTGTCAAATGGCTGGATGGTTTTACAGTGCACACTTATATATTATGAAGTATGTCCTTAACAAATCTGATGGTTTCTTTACACAGTTCCTTTCTTCACCTTTTCTTCGGTGGATTGGCTGTCCGAGGTGGAGTGACGGGACGTCCTGAATTCAGTCCACCATACTGGTACTTAGCTTTCTTTTCAGATGGTTTCAATATCTTAAAGTAAATAATTTATTAACAATGTTATTCTTTAAAGTACAGTAAGTTTAAGAAATTTACTGTTACAACAGTGTTTTTATTAATAAATGGTGCAAACTGTAAAAGTGCAATAAAAATAAGAGAAAAAAAACAGCAAAGTTCCATAAACATTTCTCACATTTTAAAGAGTGCAAATATTCGAATACCTTAGTGCTATTATTTGTCATTCCATTGATAAGATAGTAACAAAATGCTCAAGTACATGAACCCTATCAACTAACCAATCCTTAGATTTAAGCAAAAAATAAATAAATAAATTAGTCCATCTCTGTGGTGAGGAGAAATCCTAGCTTTAAGAGTCAAAAAGACCTAGGCTCTCACCATAATTCTGCCACGATTTTGAGGGTAACTAGTCACAAACTCTTCAGACCTTAATGTTTTATGTGTAAACATCTTTTTGTTTTTAAAAAGACAGCTTTATCTGAGGAGCATTTCAGATCTTGCTCCCCAACATATGTCATCAGTTTGGCTCCAATAAACTCATAAAAATTCTCCAAAACCAGCCCCCCAAAACAAACAAAACCCCAGCTTTATTTTTACATATAATGAAATTCACATATTTAAATGTCAATGATTTTTAGTTTATATATTTTTACAGAGTTGTACAACCACTGCTATAATCTAATTTTAGAAAATTTTTGTCATGTCAAAAAGAAACCTTTTTCCCATCCCCACTTCCACTTCCTACTGCCCTAACCCCCTTTAACTCTAAGCAACCACTGACCGACTTTATCTACTGACTTGTCTTTTCTGGCTCTTTCACATATGTGGAACCATACAATGTGTGTGGTATTTTGTTGACGGGCTTTGTTGTTTTTAAGGTTCATGCATGTTGTAGCATGTATCAGTACTTTATTACTTTTAATTGCCAAACAATATGCCATTTTATGGACATTCCACATTTTGTTTATTCATTCTTTAGCTGATGGGCACTTGGGTGGTTTCCACCTTTTGGCTATTATAAATAATGTTCATATGAATATGCACATACATGTAATTGAGTACCTATTTTTAATTCTTTTGGGTATATACCAGTAACTAGATTGGCATTGTTGGGTCATACAGAAACTCTGCTTAACTATTTTCCAAAGCAGCTGCAGCATTTTACATTTCTGCCACTTATGTACATTCCTACTATTAGATGTATGAAGGTTCCAATTTCTTCATATCCTCATCAATACCTGTTACTGTCTTTTTAAAATCATCTTTATTCTGGTGGGTGTAAATAATGCTTTAACCTAATTACAGATAGAAAATTTCCACATTTACACAAAGAATGCATATAAAAGATTTATGAATTATTTCTTAGAACTATTCAGAACATCATAGCACCTCACTGAAAAAAAAA
>PVJI01025544.1:0-20293 GCA_004026765.1 Micronycteris hirsuta | reverse complement strand
GCTACTGTCTTTTTAAAAACAGGAAATAATGAAACTATTTCCCTAGGAAGAAGCTTGAATGTACTCAAAATACTTGATTTCACAGACTTTATATCCTGGCATTTGTGTGTGACAGTAGAAAGTTGAGGGAAGGAGGAGAGCATCAAATAATAATATGTCACACAAAGGTAAGTAATTTGAAATGTGATAAAGTAGAGTACAGGATATAGAGGGTGGATAGTCTCATCGCTAAGGGAACATTTGAGGCAAAACCTTAATGGAGTGAATGGCTGAACCCTGCAGATACACACCAGGGAAACAGGCATTTCATCATATACAAGGTCATCAAAAGCAAGAGCCAAAGGTAGGGGTAGCCTTGGCACGTTTAGGAATAGCTAGGAGGTCCGAGCTCTGAGAAGACCAGTGGGAATTAGGACAGAGAGACAGTCAATGGTGAAATCATGTAGGAAGGCCATGGTAATACTTTTGGATTTCATTCTGAATGAGATGGGAAGGCATCTGGAGGGTTTTGAGTACTAACAACATATGCAGCATGAATTTAAAACAGTTCTCTAAAGTTTTAAAATCTGACTATATATTGTTTTTTGATAACAATTTAATAGTAATTCCACATAACTTAAACAGAAAAAGATGTTTATCACAGCCTGTATCAAGAGGCTGTCAACTAACAAGGACATCAGAGCTTGTCTTACCTCCCACGGGTATTAAGTCAACCATGAAGCTGTGTCTATTCTAAGTTATCAGTTGTGGGTACACTGGCTGTCTACCTGTATTTACTGAAAATCCCACCTTAGTCCTCTTCTATATATGTCACACACACACACACACACACACACAGAAAACTACCTGGATTTTAAAAGGCATCTCAGATCCTACCTAAGGGTTCATTCCTAGGTTTTGTTAAAATACTACCACAGCTTCTACTTTTCTCATAAATATTATACCATAGACAATAACCTTCAAATCAAAATATAATTATATTGTTCTTCAGTTACTAACAAAAATAACAGGCATTAATTTTATGCGCCTAGTGTACCGGATTTTCCTCTTCCTTCAATGGTAAAGATATGCCTTTTAGCATCTATTTCCAAGGGCGTCAATGATAAGACATTTAATTTAATGTATGCTTTCAAGGGCTTTATGTGTCAGCCCTGGCACACCAGATAATCTCATCACTTTGGCTCTGTCTGGAGGGCACCGTGAGAGAACTGACTAAACATGTGCAGTGCATTACTCATTCCCCAGGGCCAGCAGGAAAAATACTGCATAAATTGCAAGAAGTCTCATAAATTTTTCTTTCCTTTCATCTTTCCTATATTTTGTTTGTTTGTTGAGGCTGACAAATCTTAGACACTGCATCATCAAATAAATAGTTGCATTACTAAGACAGTCAAGCACACATTACCTCATAAGGAGACTCCTTCCTAAAACCCTCACTTCTGTCAATGCTCCAGCAATTTTCATGACCTTCTCAGTCATCTGCAAAGATTTATTTACATAATCAATTGAGCAACTCTCTTAGAAAGCACATTCTTCCTAAATTAGCACCAACAGCTAGTATTCCATCACTCTATTAAGCTTTTACTTTCCTCAAATGCCAACTGCCTTCCCTGAACTTTTCTGTTAAGTGTGTATGTGTATGCATATTAATTTATTATCACAAGTTAAATCAGGGCAATGGAATAGCATTAATCAATATCTGCACAGGGAATCATAGGACAGGTTTGATGTAATCTGTGGTGTCATAGAGTATATGCATTGTGTACACGCACACGAGCACTGATAACTTAAAAAAGTGCTTAGATATAAACAGTTTAGCTTCTGTAACCTGAAAAGTTACCTAGCCTCAATTCACCTTTGGCAAAAGCAAGAACTCACAAAATGAACCAAGCTCCCATTATATGTGAGAACACTCTAATATGGGATTTGCAAAGATTATCCCACTTCACTCTTCTGCTACAGCAGTACCATTGTCTTGCTTCTGTAGGTGTATTATATTTCCCTTTCAACCCCTCTCCATGCTGCAGCAGAGTAAACTTTTATAGAATGATAGGAAAAATGCACACTTGATCATATGAATCCCCTCCCAAAAATCTTTTAGTGGGCTCACTTTACCCTCAGGAAAATGTTTTGCTTCTAACCACTGCATCCACTAACTTCTTTTGTACTAGACTTATAGAGCTATTTATGGTTATTTCAGATGTCAGACTCTGCATCTCTCTCCTGAGTCTTCACCGTTCCCTCCTCCTAGAAGAATACTCTCACCCCATGGAGAGCTAATTCTCTGAACTCTCCGCCTTGAGTCAGATTCTTATAAGATGCTGTGATTCTTATCAGATTCTGTGACACTTAGAACGTTGCTTGTCACTGAACTTACCCACACTTTACAGTAGTTGCTGATTTAACAGTCCAAAGCCCTTTCTGGGTGTGTCCAAAGAAGAGCATATCTGCCTTTTTCATCACTCTTTCCCTTGCTTCAAAGTGACTAAAATGTAGTCAGTATTTAGTAAATATGCAAATCACTAAACTATTAACCCTAGGTTAGAGTTCAGGATGCTAAGCCTGACAGAAATTGAATGAGAATTCTCTGATCCCGCCCTGGCTGGTGTGGCTCAGTGGACTGAGCACCATCCTGTGAACCACGGGGTCGCCGGTCTGGTTCCCAGTCAGGGCGCATGCCTGGGTTGGGGGCTGGATCCCCGGTGGGGGATGCGCAAGAGGCAATCACACATTGATGTTTCTCCCCTTCTCCTTCTCCCCACCTTCCCCTCTGTCTACAAATAAATAAAAATCTTAAAAAAAAAAAAAAAAAAAAGAATTCTCTGATCCCTTCCTAATTCTACAGTCACTCTTTTCCACCGGTAAGTAGGGACAGGATTACCGGAATAAAATGAAAAGACAGCGGAGAAGAGGGACAACAGTGCTACACCCAGGCTAACAGTAATTATAGGTAAGTGATATATTTAGTTTGGATTTCCTAGAAGTCAGGATGAAAAAGAACAAAACTTCTGGACTTAAAAATGTTCGACTTCTTATCTGTATGGATTCCAACAAAGGAGTCTGGGAGAGGAGGAGCGTTTGAACTCTCCTCAGAATTGTCAGGCTCATTCATCTCCTTAGTTATTTAACAAGTATTTACTGGTGTACTGAAAAGAGCCAGGCGTTGTAACAGGAGCTAGTCAGGTGGCAATAATTGGGATTGGCAAGTCTCTGTTCCCTGGAATTTATAGTCTGGAGGCAAGAGGGACTTGAGGGTAGAAAGGGAAATATGAGATAACAAAAACCAAAATAATTTTAGATATCTGTAAGTACCCTCAACACAATACAAAGAAAGGGAGGCAACGCAGGGGACAGTGATGGTTGGGGAGGGGGAGGCTGCTTTAGCTTGGGTGAGCTGAGAAGGCTGCTCTGAGAAAATGACATTTGACATTTGATACGAGAGATGAATGAAATACAAAGAACCAGCCAAGATCTGGGGAAGGGCTATACAGATGGAAGTTATATGCATGGCAAAGGCCCCAAGGTGAGAAGAACCTAGGAATGTTCAAGAAGAACCAGGAAGAAGTTCAAGGTGACTCAAGGGTAGGGAGTAAGAATGGCTCATAGGGAGGTGGTACAAGTGACGTCAAAGTGGTAGGAACTAGTTCTACTACGAAGTAGGCTGTTTAGGTGCAATGGGAAGCCACTGGGCTTTTTAAACAGGCAATTAATACCCAGTTACATGTTCTGTGATAATTCTGTTGGGGCAGTAGGAAGACTGGATTGTAAATGGAAGCGGGAAGGCAAGTTAGGATGGAGTGAGGTGTGCCATCTAGACTATAGCAAACAAAAGTAAGAATGAGCTTTCAAAACCTAACTTGATGATACTTACCAGGGCCTCTGTAAACAACTGTTTAACTTTTTCAAAGTATAAAAATTCTATCTTCTTCAAGTCCCATAAAGGTGATTAGTTATCTGTCACTGATTGCTACAATACTTAAGTAATCAGTTTTGGCCTCCTATAAATTTTGCGCGCCTAACTAAACTTTCAAGGAACAAGGAGTCAGATTATAATACCTGTTATTAGAGTGGTAATTCGTTAAATATCTTTACAAAATGAATATTTATTTTGACCAAGTGCCTAACCATAGATTGGCCCCAGGAGGTCACAGATTACAGTGTGAAATTACAGAAAGAATACATGGCTAGTTCCAAGCTGTGTGAATCAAGAAAATCATTCTAATTTCTTACAGCTCAATTTCCTCATGGGTATAGAATAGACATAATAAGGTCTGTCCTATCCACCTCATCACAAGACAGTTGTGAAAACAGAGGACAAATGTAAAAGAAATCTAATAATATAAAGCATTATGCAAATGCTAGTTTTTAAATAAAAGTACAATGAGCCCGGCTGGTGTAGCTCAGTGGATTGAGCACGGGCTGGGAACCAAAGGGTCCCGGTTCGATTCCCAGTCAGGGCACATGCCTGGGTTGCAGGCCAGGTCCCCAGTGAGGGCCATGTGAAAGGCAACCATACATTGCTCTTTCCCCCTCCCTTCTCCTCTCTCTAAAAATAAATAAAATAAAATAAAAAAATCTAAAAGTACAATGAGAGGCCTAGAAGGATGTTTAGGAATTCATTTAGCATAACCTCCTCATTTCGCAGTAGTGGGAAATTATGTCCAGAAAGGTGAACTAGCTATGGCACAGCTAAAACAAGATTCCAGACATTAACTTTATGTAATAGGAAGAAAAAATATTTTGAATAGTTTCCAAACTTTCCACAATGTAAATTATAGCATTAATATTTTAAACAAGTATTCTGAAAACAAAACAAAAAAAAACCTAAAAGGGAAACATGGATTTTAACAGAACGTGGAATTGTAACTTTATTAATGATTTACTATGCTGTGTAATCTAAAATTAACAGAGGATTACAACCTCAATTCCATGATATAGGTGCATTGAAACAACGACTGCTGTTAGAAAAGCATATTGCTCTCATAATGCTAGACCGCCTGGTTTTCATAATGTACGGACACAAGCAAGTACCTTTACCTAGTTTTTGGCATTGAGTTATATTGAAAATTACAAAAAGGATAGTTTACTCTTCAATATAATTCATTTTGATATTCTTTCTAAATAGAATATCTGAATGTCTAAAGCTTTATATCACCCAAAATTCCTATGCAGCTTATACCAGAAAAATTTTGCTGCTTAAGTAATAATCATTCCATATTTTACATAAATGTTAAAGAATTCTAGGACTCATTTGTTATAATGCTGATAGTTAACAACATTAATACTGATTATTATCAGGATTGCTGTGTAAATAATCAGTGGTTGATGTTTGTGGGCTCCTCACTGCCTTTAGTCTTTATCCCCTATTCAGTGTTGTCTAAATTTATCTAGCCATAAGTGGGGGGAGGGGAATCTTCACGAAGTGAAAGAAGTATCTACTAATTCTGAACTTAATGATATTTACCTATATCTGCATTTTTAAACATTTTTTTATTTATCTCTCACACATTCAATAAATCTTTATTACATGACTGTCATTGTTTAACATATCCTAGACATTCCAGATAGAGTATTGAATCTAACAGACAAGTTCCCTATTCTCACGAGGCTTAAAGTTCATCGGGGAGAGAGAGACATAATAAATAAGCAGTAAAAACATGAACAACAACATGAACAAAAACATTGTAATAAATGCTTGGTGGAGAATTTTGACCAACCAAAAGACATTCCTATACCCGAGACCTGAGAGTCAAGGAACCAGCCAGATTAAGTTCACAGGAGATTGACTGAGTTCGTTCAAAAGAAACAACTAGAGGAAAGACTCTACAGTTTGGTCTGTTAAACAAAAAAAAAAGGAAGGTTGAGGCAGCTGAAATGTACTGGATAAAAAGGAGAGTTGTACACGTGAGGTACGAGCAGCAAGTCGGGGCTAGTTCAGGCATACCTCTGTGGGAAGTGTAGATGTTATTCCACGTGCAACAGTTAGTGAAGTGTTAAAAGCAGATATGACATGGTCCGAGCCACATTTTAGAAGGTAAGTCAGGCTGCTGTGTGAAGAATGGTGTGACGGGCAAGATTAGAAATAAGGTGAACACTAGGAGTTAACTGGCACAGTCCAAGTGAGTGGATGATGATGGGCTGGACTGGGGAGATAACAATGGAGGTGGAGAGAAGAGCATGAATTCATGATAAGCAGGGCAGAACGAGGAAGATTTGCTCAAGAATATGGCATTTGGGGCAACTCAAAGAACCAAAGATAACTCATAGGTTTTGGGCTTCAATATCTGAATAGATTGTAATACCAACGATGATGAAATGAGGAAGATCAGAGAACAGTAAGAATTTGTTGCGGGCTTGGTTACTTGGTTGGTTGGGCTTATTTAGTTTTCTGGTGGTGGCTGAGAGAACATTCAAAGGTTAGATTTTGGCCACATCATAACTGAGGTGACAACATCCACATCAAGATATCCAGTGGGTAGTGAATATACAGTCTTGAATTTTATCATAATCAACCAACGCATTTCTGGTTTTGAGGGCAAAACTTAGTAAAACTTTTCACCTACTCATTAAGTAGGTTTACATGTTAATATGCACAAAAATAATAAAAGATGATCAACATGATTATGATGATGAGGAAAAAGATATTTCAAACCATACTGTGATGGAGTTCTTGAAATTAATAAACAGATGAGATAACAAGAGATAAAAAGTCTTGAGTTTTCTCTCCCTTTTGAGCTAAGCCCTTGAAAGTGTTAGAGACATACAAGAAAAAAAGCCCACAGAAATGGAAAATAGAAATTCATTTCTATTTTACAGTAAAGTTTAAAATCAAGTGAGGTTACATATCTAGCTTTTGCTTATGGCTTCTTTTTTTTTTAAGATTTTATGTATTTATTTTTTTTTTAGAGAGAGGGGAAGGGAGGGAGAAAGAGAGGGAGAGAAAAGCAATGTATGGTTGCCCCTCACATGGCCCTCACTGGGGACCTGGCCTGCAACCCAGGCATGTGCCCTGACTGGGAATCGAACTGGCGACCCTTTGGTTCCCAACCCACGCTCAATCCACTGAGCTACACCAGCCAGGGCATGCTTATAATTCTTTTAAAGAACATAAGAAGTTGCTAGTGCCTTCTCCAAATGTATAAACCTAATAAAAGTTCAGGCGTGATATGAACTGGGCTAGATGTTTGTCATTTGACTTAATGTGCCTTTGTAAATAAAGTCTGTTCTTTAATGCTTTCAGTTTTATCAACAGGATTAAGAAACCTCCTGAGATAAAAATCTCCTTCTTTTCATATCTTAGTTCAAAGAACTCAGATTAGAATCAAGTAAAACTGAATAGCAACCAAGATACCAATAACAAAACATAACAAGCAAATCAGACATAAACTGATTTCTTTTGTGTGTCCTCCTTCCTTGAAAGTTGTGATGTGACATTTGTTATTCTGTGATGCTTACAGATGAGGTATCTTCATAACAAGCGAGATATACAGGGATGGGCAAAAGCAGGTTTACAATTGTGAGTATGCAAAAGTTTATTCTTGTATTATTAATTATTGTATTATTTTGCATGCAAACAAGTGTAAACGTACTTTTGCTAACCCCCTATATGCATATCTTCAAGATATGAAGAAGACTTATTCTAATGTATTCTCCCAACTATGGAAAACTGGAGGATGAGAAATGTATTCCAATTATGGAAAACTGGAAAATAAAAAATGAAAAGTTACAGAGGTGGAAAATAATCTCTAGTCCATGCAGAGAGAGTAAATTAAGACACCTTTAAAACGCCAAAGTGATAACTGACTTACCCATTGAAAGGCGGGAAGAGGTGATAAATTACACAATTGGCCTGACTGGTGTAGCTCAGTGGATTGAGCGCGGACTGAGAACCAGAGGGTCCCAGTTTGATTCCCCGTTGGGGCACATGACTGGGCTGCGGGCCGGGTCCCCAGTGAGGACCATGTGAGAGGCAACCATACATTGCTGTTTCTCTCCCTCTCTGTCTCCCTCCATTCCCCTCTCTCTAAAAATAAATAAATAAAATCTTCAAAAAAAAATTACACAATCAGTAAGAATTATATATTACAGTTAACAATGGTTCAAATCTATGAGATATTTTGAAGTGAACCAAATAACAGTAACAAAAAAATGTAATCACCTTTAATCAGGAAAAGGAGATCGTGCATCAATTTGAATGAACACTTAAGTAGTAAGGCACTGCATGTCCCAGGAGGACACTGGTTGGCTTATCTCAGTGCAAATGACTGGCCTGTGTGTGTGTGTGTGTGTGTGTGTGTGTATGTATGTGTGTGTGTGTGTGGTGTGGCGGAGTCATGCGTGTTAGGGACAGGGGCTCAAAGATTAACTACATCTTTAATATTTCCAATAGGTACTCTCCCCAAGGTCATTAGAATCGCCAGGCACCTTAGGAAAAATTTGAGAGGTGTTCAACTCCGTAATACCCAAAGGCATCCTTGGGGTTAAATGTCCAATTAGAAACTTGTGTATATCTCTCTCTAAGTCAGTGGTGAGACAAGCAAACACCCGGCCTACAGGACAGCATACTTAGTTGATACGGTGAGTACAATACTGTGTTAGAAGAAGGAAGGTGCCTTTCTTGGTTGATTTGGGGGAAACAATTCTGAAACAATGGCTACTTTGGCGGAGGTGCTATGAGAAGTAAGGAGTCAATAAAGCCAGATTTGGGAGCTTTTATGCCACTTTTTGGCAAAGAAACTTTAGCCTAAATTGGTCACTTTTCTTAAATTGAAATACAGATGATTTCCCTGAGAAACAGCCTAACATAAAATGTTGCACTGAGAATACAAGAATTTCAGTGCTAACACCTCTTTTGGCACAAATTCTCAATTTTTATTGCATGCAAATTTTGCAAGGAGAGAGGATGAACTCATGGCTTAAGAATCTGGCAACTGCTTGAATTTCACTGTAAAGAAGCATCATTAAGAAGCTAGGAATCTGAGTCACTTAATATCAGGCTTCAGCTAAATTCTTAAATGGTTACATAACACCACTAATTTTTAAGAACAAGAAAGGGTTTTTAAAAAAACCTTTAGAATGTCTTCTTTGTTTTTCATACTACAAGATTTCTTGTCTCGCCCTTCCACATATATATAAAATATATGTAAAACTTATTGCTTTTTTTTCTTGAATAATGAAAGATCATCACATCTTCAGAGAGATGCCCATAATTAACCTGACTCTGCAAGATCATGTCTTTCTTTAGGTGAAGTTACTCATCTCTCCATGACAATGCTTTATGTTTACCAAATAAAGTAAACATATAAGGACTTCCACTGCAATGATCAAAACATCACTAAAATTTCAATTGGTTCACATATTATCAAATAACCAAATTAAAAATGAAAAAGCATGCTTTAAATCCTGGACGCTTCATGCCGTGCAGATAACACAACTGAATGAATAACAAAAGTTTTCTTTGACATTCTGATATGAAGTAGACATAAATTTTGAATTTCAGACATGAATAAAGAATATACATTTGAAATTTATTTTTAACATCTTTTAAACTTTTATATGAATAGTTTCCCAAAACCGGCTCCAGTAAAATTAGAAAAACACACACATAAGTTCTGTTTATTATTAACCACAGGCACCCCTTGTGGGAACAAGTGTCACAGGCAGCTAACATTAATTGGCTTAAGCTGCAAGAGCTTCCTTCCCCAAATTTTTAAGAGAAAAAAAGAACCAGATAAAAGAAAGTATTATTGTAACTTAATATGCAACACTCTGTTTAGAGCAACAAAAAGCAAATAACCATGTTCCTCTTACATGCTCAGCATTGAATTATCTTTCACAAAGCAAAAGGCATTTTTCACAAAGCAACATGTACCGTGAAGAGGTATAGAACTCCCACATCCTGGCCTTTAAATTGCTACTTAAAAGAAAGCAGCATTTATGAACCCCATGACTATTTTAAAATATCTTGAATCACACTGCAACAGAAAAACACCGTGTAGCATAATGCACAATGGTATATTTAAATATGACCCAAAACTCCTTGCTTCTATAAATCTATATTAACTTGTGAGCAAATAAATGCATTTCTACCTCGATCGTTTCTCTAGCAAAGGTTAACTAGAAAGGCCAGACTTAGGAAGAAATAGAATACTTACCATGATACAGTCTCTTTCGTTAGAAAAGGCCAGAAGAACAGATTTAAATTAAGATTTGGTATATAAAAGCTGAAAGCATTGAATTTGTATCCACATAATGAACTGATGTCTCCTCTAAAGACGTCAGATTGCTGTTCAGCTAAACTATCTAAAAATACCTCCTTGCAAACACACACACACACACACACACACACACACGAAATGACTACAAAGACAGGTCTTACTAAGCAGCTCTACTTTGCACAAAATCCCTTAATAAGTGGAGGAAAATTTTAAAGTACTTAGGAAACATTTAACAGGAATTTTTTTGTAGCAACTATGATCTTTTATGAGCTATTTTGGAAACCAGTACCAATTTGTAAAAAGTGGTTAATGAAGGATCTTAAAGAAAATCATAATTGACCTAAGATGTCCAACAGAGAATCATGCTCTATGAACATAAAATTAGATGAAGAAAAATAAATCTCTGACTCACTGTCAACATCCTATTTAAAACCCAAGAAAGGGGAAATTTTGTACCTGGGAAAGTGGGAATCGAAATCATGGGGCCACTGTGTGCTAAACCCCGTGCAACCACGTAACCCCTAAACCAACCTATGCAGCATTACAGCACTTTACAGACTAGGAAAATGGCTCAGAACAGTGAAGTAATCTGCTTAATGTCACACAGCTACGAAGAAGAGCTGGGATTCCAACCCACCTCTGAAGACTCTGGGGCATGATCATTTAACATCGATAATTGACATTCACACAGGCTTCACCGTTCACACAGATTCTGAAACATTAACTTCATATATTTCCCATATTTAAACCTCAAGTTTTTAATCTGTAAAACGCCAAATCTCACTTTGTTCCTAGTATTGTTTTGATGATTAAAGAAAATGTATGGAAGACAGTAAAATTATGTTTAACTATTACTGTAATTATTTGTAATGTTCAAAAGAATGTTGTGAGGGAGACCAGAATTGTAATCTTGATCCCCATCTTGAAGTGAGAAAACAGAAACTTCAAGAAGTGACTTGCCTAACAGTTGCACAGCCTGTCACTTCAGACCAAAGACTCAAAGTGGCGTCTTTGTATGTAAAGTACTATATTGTTTTATTATGCAAACAGCCAAGTTGGAATAGTTCTTTCCTTTGACTGTGGGAAAAGGCTCACAGATGAAATAGAGAGGACTTTGCTTTAAACATCCCTGTAAGCATGCCTGAGGATGACATGCAATGAGCACAGTTAATAAGTGCTTTCTACACCACTGCTTCGCTCTCAGGCTCAGGTTAACACTTCAAAACCACTCATTAACTTATAACCAATTGAAGGCTATAACCTTTCCCATAGCATCTTTGGATAACACTTAAAGGCAGAAAAAAAATAGAGAAAGAACGTAATGTATAGTCCCACGGCTAACAAAGCCAGTACTTGATGCACAGCCTTGAAAGACATTCTCTGACCCTGCCTACTACAAGGTCCTCCCCATCATCCCGCTTGACTGAACCTAGGGCCACAAGCACCACCAAGAAAAGACTGTTCTTAATGCAAGGAGGACCATTATCATTGAATTTCAGGTCACTCTGTTGTGGCTAGGTTAAAGTATATTTTAATAAAGCTTTCTAAAAGGTATAATTATATTCCACAATCACATAAGTATGTGTTATAACAGTGAAGGTTAAAGAAATTGTAATAAAGATGGACCTAATTATTGTTCATTTTTCTGTATTTTAGATGGCTAAAACAATTTTGCTAAGTCTGTTTGGCTCGGAAAACTCTTTCATCTGGGTATATGCTAAAATTAGCTCCTTATAAATTACTTATCTAACTGAAAACAAATTAAGAGAGCTATCACATCACCCAAACAGTAAGTCAAAAGCAGAATTCTTTTCTATATTAAAGTCTAAAACAGGGTAATGTGAAAGAACTCTGGAGAACCATGTGGACAGGAAATCTCCGATAAACATGGCAACCTTTCCATAAAAAAGGTTAAATTAACAAGAGAAAACTTTCATGTGAAGAGTTAAAGAGTAATTATATAATACAAAACTGTACTCTTGCAATTCTGGCTAAGGTTAAAGGGGAATAAAATACATTGCTTTTGTTTCCTTTAAGATCAAGGTAAAGTTACTGCACATTTCATGGTACAGGTGACAGTTACCACATCACACGTATGAAATCCCTTTGAAACTTGTACTAAAGAAAATTACCTCTGGATGTAGGGGCAGAAACGATCTGTTCTCAAATCTCTTTCATGAGAATTATAATCTACGGGGCACACAGAAAACAAGGGATTGGTAGTACAATGTACTAGGAGCAAAGTTGAGGTACTTCATACAGCTTCCAAAAATAGATATGCATGTGTGCATATGTGTGTGTGTGTGTGTGTGAGTATGTGTGCAAGTGTACAAGAAAGACTGCCACTAGCTCCACCGGGTGTTAGCTGTGGAACTTAGGAAAAGTTCCTTCACCTCTCTCTGTCTTGACTTTTTTTAATGTATGAAAAGGGGGCAACACACTTATATTGTGAAGAGTAACTGAGATAATATCTGAAAAGCATTGAAGACATTGCCTAGAACACAGGAAGCCAGAATATAAACCCAAGGTCCTGCTCTGGAGCCCACTTAGGCTACAGCTCTCACTAATCCCTTCTACTTCAGTATCTTTCTTCAAAAAGGTTACAGGCAGTCAGATGATAGTTTTCATTATCACATGTAGAAAGAATTTCCTAAATTAGATTATTTTTATATATAGGCTACGAGGAGTAGTTTCACTTTCTAAGTGAGATCCACCCTCCACCCCACTCCCACCCCCACCCCAACCCACTATTTTAAGTTCTGAGAATTCCTGTGGATACCTAGCTGGTTATTTAAATCTATCTCTGTTTTCAGTTCCTCTGGGGACAGGAACATAACATCACATAAATTACAGAAACCCATAAGGAGCAGGACATCTTCAACTCTGTTTCACCCTGGCCTTCTTTAAACCCTGTATTCTAGCACTTCTGGATGACTCTGGTGTGTTGGTTAAACCTCCAAAATCCATCTGCCCTTTATCTGCATGTCCACCCATATCCACTTAGTGGGCCCCAGCTGCCCCCTGACATTCCTCTGTGGGGCCCATATCTAACCCTTAGTACACCTGCTCCTATTCAGTGAGCAATTCTAGGACAAAAGCAGTCTTATCCACAATCAAATAACAAAGGACACATACAGAACACATTTTCCTCAAGCAAGTGGTTTTGTGGTTAAAAAAAAAAAAAAAAACAACTGGCTAGACATAGTATATCTAGTTCCATAACTATTTGCACCCCCCACTACTATCAATGTAACATACAAATGTTTTATTAAGCAAACAATTATATTAATGTGGCTAATATCATATTTCATTGTTTCCAAGATCCACAATTTCTCTTTTACTTTAACATCTTTGAAATTGGGATCCATCTTACAATCAAGGAACAGGAAATAGTAGCTCATTTAAAGTAAGGAGAATCAATCAATAGTATCAGATTTCGTGAAAAAATGATATTTTCATTAAAATACATAGTCAAATTTTTTAAAGAAAAACAACTCCAGGGAATTCTTGATCCTTCTCACACACTCACATGATATATAGTCAGAAGCAAGAAACATGCAGCCAGGTTTGTCCAGATCAACAGAGATGATCTGACTGTTAGCCATGCTACATGAAGACCTCAACAAATCCTTGTGCTTGGGAAATCTCACTCATGAACATTATAATCCTACAATGGCACCCTGGCCACATCACACCTTCATTTCACTTCATTCTACCGTTAATGAATTTCCAGTTATTACATGAAAACATAGCACTAGGTCAAAGCTCTCTGACCTGGCACTCGCAGGTTCTACAGCCTGCCCCTTCTCTCATCAACCTGTGTTCCTGCAGCTGCCCTTCCACCTCGGCCCGGGTGACCTACTCAGTGTTCCTCCACTGCACACGGACACTTTAAATTGGACGCTTTGGCTCGCTCTGTTGGCCTTGCAAAAATTTCTCCCATTTCCTTTTTTTCTTCACATCTTGATTATTTGTGGCACAGCTCAAGTCTTACTTCCTTCTTTGTGGACTAATCAAATTACACGTGATATTTCTGCCTGTGCATGCCTCTGCATTTTTTTGTCCATACTGCTTACTCAGCATGTAAATATATGCGACTCCAACAAGATGCAAAATTTTCAAACCTTATTTTTAAATCTCTTTTATGGAAATCTTGATAAAATGCACAAGAAAATATTCATGGTGTACTGTTTTGTTATTTTCTCTTCTCAAAAGGCAAACAAGCAGAACACAATTTCAAAACAAACAAAACAAATTCAACTTCTCAGACGAAAAAGCACAACATTTACGTAAATAACATTTACAGCTTTTTTAAAAATCGCAGTATATGGTTCACTTTTTGCAATGATTTGCTAATGCTCCTGCACTAGTCAATGGTGTTCTTACATAAAACACATGTCTTTTAATCCATGTTTTTAAATGTCAGTATAGAGTTGCTTCTTTTCTGACTAGCCACAGATTTAAAAGCACTCAGTTTATTTTCACATTTTATTCAGCTAATACTGAACACACTTTTATCAAATAAAAACTATAATCTATATTCTCCTCTTCTATTCAAAGACAGAGCTTAGTGGTCTTGCTCTGAGGCGGTAAAAGAAACGGAGGCATTTGAGTTGTTATCCCTATCTCTTTCTCTAGAGTAAAATGAGCTTTTCATTAAATAGCGCTGTTGTTTGTCAACTTTCAAATTTTGTGATGTTTGTTCTTCAGCAGACATGCTTTAAGTCTTACCTATATCAGATTGTTAATGGGGGGGGGCAGGGAGAGCAATAAAAAATAGGATAATGGATAGTAAAGAAATCTGGGAATATGCCAGAAATCTGGGAACTAAAGCAAACACAATTAAAAGATTTCAGTGACCAAAGATACCATATACAGTAGAAAGGGAACAGAAATGTTTCACAGGAATTTATAGCTTCTGTATCTAAGCTATTTATTTGAAATTTCACTTCTTTTTCTTTTGATACTTTAATATTCACTTTTATATCTTAAAATTTTACATAAACTTCCAGAAAAGTAACAATGGTATGAATATAGTAAGCTTAAAATCACATTGCATTCTTACTCTCCCACATATGAGACAGAAGTCTAACACTGAAGAAGCTCTTTAAGCAAAAAATGTTTTGTCAATATTTACAATATTATATATCATAACTTACATATGAGGGAGGACCCAAATAATACCTGGAATTATCATCTGGAGGCCGAGTCCACTGTAGCACAGGCTTTTCCCACAAGTGAGTGTTCTAGGAACCCATCTGCATCATACCAGCAGGCATTGTTGTGAGAGGCTGCGCTCAGCTTCAGTGAATTTTTCTGAAGACTCTTGCAACGCATTTGCCCATTTCTTGATGGGTGATTTACAAGTACACCTGCCCACACTGCCTGAGTGTTCAGTAGTTTTTAACTAAAAACAGCATGACCCCTGTCCCCAACCTCCCTAATCACCTGATCTCACCCAAGTGACATTTTTTTGTTTCCCTGCTAAAAATAGTCCTCAAAGTGAAATGTTCTGATGATGTAGAGGAGGTGAAACAAACAAACAAACAAACAAAAAGGGTAGAAGCACTAAAAGGCGTCAAAATCGATGAGTTCAAAATGGTTTTGAGCAGTGGAAAAAACATCTCAATAGCTGTATTGCATCAAATAGAGAATACTTTGAAGGTGACTAAAGTTTAAACATGTAATATACAATTTTTTATAAATAAATTCTGGGTGTTTTGGGTTCCCCCTCATATGGTGTTATATATTATACATTATAATACATAACAAACTTTAAAAGAATAAAGTAGAAAAACCACCTTATGATAGAAGCTTCGTAATAGTTACAATGTGTCTCCTAAATCAGTTGTCCTTAAATATATCTTCTACATATATTTTGGCAAGTAAAATCTAGGGCAAATACCATTACCAGATTTTATACATGTAATATAAACAACATTTCTATAATAAGAGGATATGTGACAATGGTTTTATTGGGGTAGTAAGATTCATTTTCTGACCTTGTCTTTGCCTGTTTTCTATTTTTTTGTTCAATGAACACATAATTATACATTTAAATTATAAATTATGCACAAAACTAATAACACAGACAAGCCACAGACCAAACTGTCACCTAAATAACCATAACACAAAACAAGCCCTGAAAATTAGTTTAGCTATTTAAAAAATATCTTCTAAATAAAATAATTTTAAATTACTCTTATATTTAGGTAAATATTATCCCTAAGTACAATGGTATGAACTTGACACTGGATTGTTTTCACAAGTGGCATTTAAAAAAGAAATAGGAATCCTTGTATGTTAATATAATATGAATGCATTATAAAACATTCATATTTTTAATTGTTATTTTAAATGAAAAGTATACTTTTTGGAGGAAATAAATAAGAGGAAGATTAATTAACCATAAATAAAAAGTTAATTTCATCCTTCAAATCTCAGTCACTGGAATCCTGGGGTGTGAATTGTACTCATTACCCAACTTCTGCCGACCTCCTCCTGCCCCCACCGACCAGCCCCCACAGGCCCTGTGACACACAATCCCTCTAAGTCCTTAGGGACGACTCTAAGCCATCTTCTTTTTCACTATTATTAAAGGAATTATAAAGTCAGTTCCATAGAACCCAGAAAAACAGTATGTCACAATACTCCCACTTGACTCCAAATTTTTCTGGATTACTGAGAAAAATAAAAAGAGTGCTTTCACTTATTAAAAATACTTTGAAGAACAAAAATATCTGGTTGCACCCATTTCCCCCCCTAGGAAAATGGAAACAATCAAAAGATCACAATTCTACATTTTTTTTACAGCCATGTTTGTCTTCTTTTATTATGAAAGGCATGAGGTTGTATATTTAAAATTAGTGAAATGTTGACCTTTGGCAAACAACCCATATAAGGCACACCTATTCTAATTTGTATTTTTAGATCTCTAATATAAAGCTGTAAGAAAATACCATTTATCACAAGAGGTAAATGGCATATATTCCTGAAAATTAGGCTTTAGCAATACAATAAGCTATGCAGAATGTTAAATTCTAGCTTGATCTCCATATCCAGATTAGAAATGAGATTATCGGTTAATTATACTTATACAAACACACACATATGCAAGAAATTCATATATATACATGGGGGAAGTTATATTTCATTTTATAATCAAACCAAGTCAATATTATAAGCCAATAATGTATTTCTCTAGAGCTCACTAAAGAAGAATATGTACCTTAGTAATTTAAAGGTATTTTTCAGATTGTCACTCTATCAATCAACAAATATAAGGTTAACCCATGACTAAAATGTCTCTAAAAACAGCTTTTATACTGAACATGTGGAATAAATTATAAAAGAGGAACCCAGTGTGCTGATATGGAACAGAGAGATTGGAAGGATGTAGGAAATACTTATATAGTGACTTAATGTACAAAAATAAACAGATTAGGTTTTAACTGATAAGTTATGCAGACATCCCACATATCATAGACTGCAATTAAAATAAGATCACTCATTATATATCATATACATACTATATACATGTATATGAATATACATATATATTTCACTCATATATATACATGTATAATAGATAAAACAATTAGATAAGATCAATCATTATATATCATATACATACTATATGCATGTATATGAATATAGATATATATGTATTTCACTCATATACAGATGTGTAAGAGATAAACACACGCAGATGAGAAAAAGAGAATACAACATAACTAACACAACAGGCTGATGCCAGAGGTTCAATTAACAAGAAAATGGCCGGGGTTGACGACTGACTGGTTCCACGTGGCAAGGGTGTCCCCGCACCAACAGGAAGCTTAGAGGCAGGGATCGAGGGTTTAAGGGGACTCTCTGTGTAATCATTCGCCATATAGAGGGACATGCTGCTTTTGTGAGTGCGCTGTGTTATATCATTTCTTAATGTTCTTTTTTTGTATCCTCACCAGAGAGCATGTTTATTGGTTTTTAGAGAGAGAGGAAGGGAGTGAGAGAGAGAGAGAGAGAGAAACTTTGATCAGTTGCCTCTTGTGTGTGCCCTGACCAGGGACTGAACCTGAAAACCTAGGCATGTCCCCTGACGAGGAATCGAATCCCTGACCTTTAGGTGCACAGGACAAAGCTCCAACCAAGTGAGCCACACTGGACATGGCTCTTAGTGTTCTTTAGAGTATAAATGTATTTATGTTCTCATGTGGTTTTGCACAAGGGTCTTATCTATGTTCCAAAAATAGGCACTGTTCTATTTAACCTGTTCTGTGTGACACCTAAGCATAGAAGTAGCACTGGCATTTTAATACAATAAATGGCAGTAATCACAATTGTGAGTCAGGGCTTCAAAAATAAAGGCCACTCCTTAATGATGAAAAGAAATAAGACCTTGAAAACTCATCTGCAAACTTTCATTGGAATTCTCTCTTTCTCATATCTATATGTGCACTTATTTTTCTTTTGTTTTTAAAATCTTTTCTTTTTTATAGAAAGCTCATTAACTAACTCTAATCCAATATATGGATAATAATAATATTGTTATTTAATCTAAAAAGTTTACAAAAGATTGCTACAGGCATGAAAAAGGAAATGTTATTCCTTTTTTAACTAGGCATATAAAGTAAGTGTTAATAATAATTAAGGATTTAAATTAAATAAAAATAATTTCTACACAATTATTATTAGACACAGAAAAATGAAGAAAGCTGACTGCCATACTGAAAAGATGGCTAAACAGAGTACCTGAATAAAATATTTAAGAGTGTGGTCAGGTCTAAAACCAAGAAAATGCACTGGAGTAATCTCAGGTTATATTTCATGGATAATTATGTATACATGACCAACTTTACAGAGCAATCATATTGGTGCAAATTAAAGATCAGTATTTCAAATATATAAAATATTTTAAATGAGAGAAAAAGGTTAGTGATCGTACTATGGTTAAATAGCTAGAGGAGAATAATTGAGTTTCTAATGATGCATTTTAAGCACTCTCTTCTTTTTTTTAAGCTGATCATTCTTTTTTTCACAAATCTTGTTTTTATTTTTATACAGTTCTATTTTTAAATGGACAATTTCTAAACAATATTTAAAAGCAAAAATGTAAAGCACACTTCTTGTTTTAATAAAATAATTTTTCTTCAGTTTGTCCTACAATGAACTAGAGCTTTTTTCTATACATATAGATAGTGTATGGAATGCACTGGAAAGTTTCTAAAATATATATCTTCACTTCTAATAGGGTAAAAAGATCTATCATTTGTTGCCAGGGTTTCTTGGCCCAAATCCAAGACAAGATGACCTTGTCCTTGAATAAAACAACAGGATATTGCTTCCTCTCCCGCCCCTCTGCTAGCTAGCATGGTGGAAAACCTCCCCAAGAGATAAGTTTATTTCATCTCAGGAAATATATCTGTCATTATAAACAAAATAAAGATCAGATAAAGAAAAGGTAGAGTCTTAACCTAAAAGAGGAAGATCCTAACATCTATAATTAATCTTGGTGCTATTTTCTACGTTGCTAAGAACAATGAATCAATCAAATTATATTAAAGAGACACTGTACTCAATGTTTACAGACAAGGTCAAATTGTCAAGGTAGATAAAAACAATTTTTTTAAAAATTGAGTTTTCTTAAGCCCATTCTAGTTAAACGTAGAAAGAGAAGGAAGAGTGTGGGTGGAGAGGAAGAGGGGGTTATACTTCTTTGCTGGATCCCCAAATTGTGGTCATTAACTTGTCAGGTATCCTAACATCTTCCTCTCCCTCACCTGTTTCAACCTGCTCTCCCTAACAGAATCCATTCCATAGTGATGATCTCATTATCTGTCCCCAGGACCTTCGGATTCTTCATGTCCTTCCACACTGTCCTCCTTTGGACCCTCACATGTTATTCTTCCATCCTAGAAAATCTTTGTCTGTACTGTATTCTCAAACCGTTAACAGTTCTGAATTCCAACCATATGCTAAATACGTAACATGAGGAAGGTGCAGAGATCCATTCAAGATAGGATTTCTCAGCCCTGGCTGGTGTAGCTCAGTGGATTGAGCGCGGGCTGGGAACCAGA
>PVJI01025543.1:0-20296 GCA_004026765.1 Micronycteris hirsuta | reverse complement strand
TTTGAATTCTTGTTGCTTCCTTCTTTTCTGGTTGGATGTTTTTTTCTTTCTGCTGGTCCACTCCGTTGATTTGAGTCCCAGTTTCCTTATCTCTATTGGTTCCCTGCAGATCTCTCCTCATTTGTTCAAGCAAGTTCGTTAATTTTTTGTCGAATTCTGAAAGCATCCTTATTACAAGGGATTTGAATTGTGCATCTGACAGGTTGGTTATCTCTTGGTCGGTTAGCTCTGGGGTTTTGATCTGTCCCTTTCTTCGGGCCATTTTTTTCCCCCTCCGTGAACCTGTTACTGTCAGGGGGCGGAGTCTTGGGGATCCCCTGTGCAGGGAAGTTCCCGGTAGTTGTGCTGGGACCGTAGCCTCTGGGGGCGGGGCCTGAGCACACAATGGCGCCTTCTCTGCTCTCCACACCCACACCGCCTCCTGCAAGCACTTCAGGCCCCTCTGCGCTGGCTCCAGGGGTCACTCCGTGGTCGGTGGACGAGCTGCCCAGCTCCAATCCCCCGAGGGTCTCCCCAGTGAACTTTCCTATGAGGCCCAGCGTTCCTCCAGTCGCGGACTCCACCCCCTCACTTGCTCTCAATCTGCGTCGTTGATTTGCACCCTGCCTTCTTTCAAGTTCTCTCTGCACAGGAATGCAGACCTGCTGAGTCCACCGGTCTCTTGGCCCTGCTGGGTCCGGATGAGCTGGGCACAGACCGAGCTTCAGTCGGTCCCCGTCTGGGTATGCTTCAGCCCCGCGGGGACTGCCCCTCCAACCGTCGACCTGCCGTCTGCTCACCTGCTCGCCGTAGGGTCGCCTAGCGCTCTCCCTTCGCTCTGCACCTTCTGGCTCACCAAACTTGATGAATGTATCTTCTTTAATTCCTTGGTTGTCGGACTTCCTCTCAATATGATTTTCTGTCAGATCTGGCTGTGTTTGGATGTGTAGATTTCTGTTTTTTCCCCTTGTTTGGTTGTGCTAGGCGGTATGGTGCATTCACCTATGCTGCCATCTTAGGAAGTCGTCACTTTGTTTCTTGTAGCTGTCTGTGAGCTCCTTGAGCATCCTTATCACCATTCTTTTGAATTCTATATCTGACAGTTTGTTTGCCTCCATTTCATTGAGTTCTTTTAGTAGGGATTCTTCCATTCCTCTTGATTGCAGATTCTTTCTTTGTCTCCCCATTTTAGATGAATGTTTTTGTTTGTTTCTGCAATTCCCGATGCTCTGCTTTGCTAGCTGTATTCGTAGGGTGAACTTCTATGGTAGAAGTTCTGTGGCACTCAGTGATGTGGTCTCTTTGATCTCCTTGCATGAATGCTCTAGGGTTTCACTTTCCTGTTTGAGTGGGCTCTCTTTTTATACTTGGGTTTTACTCATTGGTGGCTCCTTTGCTTTGGGTTCTCTCCTCCAGTGGGTTTACTGGTATTCAAAACTTCCATCTTATCTTGTATGTGACCTGGGGCAGGGCAAAGATAGAGTGTATTATGACCGCAGGAGAACATTCTATGGGATCTAATGTACCAACAAGTCGAGAACAAATAGGAGATCCTTCGGAGAAGTATAGCAATAACTGTGATATTTCATCCAACTAGCCACTTCTTTTTAAAGGAGAAAAAGAAGTAAGATTCCTGTTGGAGAAGAAAAGTAATGTGAGCTGAATCCAGAAAGCAGAGCACTTATGTGAGGTTAGGTGGCGAGATATAGTGAGAGTAAGGGATAGAAACTTGGTGCAATGTGCAAGATAATAAAGTTAACCACACAAGTAATAAAGGTCAGGAAGATAGTGAAATGGACCAAGACCAGGGAAGGATGCTGTGTGGGAATTGGAACAACAATGATATGACAAGAAATATATAATCTGAACAAAAACAATAAAAAGTAAAAGACCAAGAGTGATGTGTAATAAGAATATGAGTTAAATGAAAGAAGAAATTAAGATGAAATATGAAAGGGAGAACAAAAAAACAAGTCAAACAATGAAATCTAACAGTGAAAACTACACAGAATGAAGAGATATAAAAATAAAGTAACAATAAAAAATATATTGCAAGTTCTATAGGATAGCAAAATGAATTTTTTCTCAGTTGGTGGTTTTTGCCTTCTGATCTCTCTCTGGATCTGCCTTTGATCCTTTCACAGCTTCAGGTGTTATCGTCGTTAACCTGAAAGAAAAAAGAAAAAAATGACTCCTGGTGAATTTGAACTCACCAAGGGAGTTGTTGGTCTTCCTGGATGTTGCAGGCAGAGGCAGGCTGGGCTCCATTTTTTCCCCTTTCCTGTGGTTTGCTTTGGGGGCTCAATCTGGACTCCAATATTTACAGGTGTCAAACTTGCAGCCTAAGTCCTAAGAGTTCTGCACCTCCTCTACTGTCCATATGTGCCACATTGGGGCCTTTAATCTACCTTGTTGTGCCACCCTTTGATTAGTCCGTGAGCTGAACCGAGTGGGAGCAACTTACACACTTCCTCCGTCTTTGCTGGTCTGAGGGCACTGTGCACTCACAAAGTCCCTTCAGTGAAATTTAGTTCCCCTATTAAATTAAGTCTTCCTAGGGACTGATTCCCCTCTGAACCCCTTCTGCCCCCTTTGATCAGTCTGTGTGGTTCCATGACTTGGAGCAAGTCATGCCCCTCTTTCTCTGTCTTCTCTGTCCTGGACAGAGCATGAGAGTTCCTTAAACAGTGGCTGAGAGCCTTTTTTTGAGCAAATTCCCCTTGTTTGCACTGACCATTCTTAACAAATGCCTGGCTTTTCACAGAGCCTAACTCTCTGACCAGTCTTGAGACTATCTGGGTCAGGGTCTGTCATAGTCCAACTCTTCTCCCATCTCCAGGTGTCACCTGGCTCCCCAATTTCTCTGGTATTGTCCTAACTAGTGAACATAGTTCCAGGGGGGAACACTGCTTCTGTGCATATCCCACTGGGTCTTTATATCCCCACTGACTTCAACTATCCAGCTGTCTCCTGGTACAGGACTGGCTTCCCTGCTCTGGGAGGGGAGGGAGCTGCGAAGTTACAATAGCTGATCCAGCTCTCCTCCGAAGATCCTGCAGCAGCTGCCATCCCAAGCACCAGGTGCTAGGCCAGTGGACTGCTGTAGCTGTTGTCCCTGTGCAGGACCCAGGGACCCTATCATCCCTACACAATCGTTTTACCATCTATTTTTCAAACTTCATATAACCTGGGATCCCATTGACTGTTCACTCTGTTCTTCAAAAGATCGGCTATGTACCCCAGTTCGGTACATGAGCAAGTGGGATCAGCTCCCATCTACTTCGCTGCCATCTTCCAGTCTTATATATTTTTATCTGTATATATTTTTTATTATTGTTCAGTTACAGCTGTCCCCATTTTCCCCCCTGTTGCTCTACCCTGCCCCATCCAACCCCGGCTCCCAAAAACAATCCCCACCCCACTGTCCTTGTTTTTAATCTTAGTTTTTCTTCTTCCTAACAAAGACCATTCAACATTTCTTGTAATATTGGTTTGGTGATGATGGACATGTATTTTCTTTTTGGCTGGTTCTGGCCTATGCTCTCTTTCTCTGTTCTTGGTTTGTTTTGAATTGATCAAGTGAGTTTTTTCTATTATTTCCTTTCTACTCTATTAGTTATTTTATTACTATGTTAGCAATAAATCATTTCATATTGTTCAATGGTTACCCTAGACATTGCAACATGCATCCTTATCCCATTACAGTGTAATATAAATGAGTGCTTTTATTACTTCCCAAGCATATAAGAATCATTTAAAACTTTACCTCTATTCATGCTCCTCTTACATTCTGTGACATTGTTGTCAAGAGTTTTGAGTCTTTACATATTTAAGGCCACCCAATTTAGCATTATTATTGCTTTAAGTAGTCAATATCCATTTAACTTTACCTTTAAAAAGTTCATTATTCCACATTACTGTACTTTTACCTTAGATCATTTCCCTCTCATAAACATTTCCCTTTTAAAGTATGTCTTTTACTGTATATTTTTTAGTAATTAATTCTTTCAGGTTCTGTTTGTCTGAAGATGTTTTATTTTGCTGAGTGTGTGAAGATATTTTCACTGTAAATTATATGGAGAATTTGCAGTTTTTTGCATTCAGTACTTTAAAGAACTGTTTTATTCTCCCTTTAGTCCTTTCTATTGAAAAGAATCAGCTATTAGTCCCATGGGTGTTCTTTAGGAGGTAATGTGACTTTTTAAAAACTGCCTTTGGCTGATTTCAACATTGTCTTTTGCCATTGATTTTTTTTTTTTACTTTTTTATTGTTGTGCAATTACAGTTGTCCCCATTTCCCCCCCATTACTTCCCCCCCTACTCACTCACACCTCCCACATTCAATCCCCCCCAATTGTCTTTGTTGATGGGTCCTTTATACATGTTCCTTGACTTGACCCTTCCCCTCCTTTTCCCCTCCTTCCTTCCCTCTGGTCACTGTCAGTTTGTTCTTTATTTATATGTTTCTGGTTCTATTTTATTCTCTTGTTGGTTTTATTGCCATTGATTTTTAAAAGTTGTACCTGTTTTTTTGAATTCATATTTTCCTTTTTTTAATTTTCTTTTTTTATTTTACTTTTGTTCAATTACAGTTATTTGCATCCTCCCCCCTCCCCTCCTCCCTTCCCCTCCAGCCTCCCTCCTCCCCCTTAGTTCTGTCCATGTGTCCTCTACAGTGATTCCTGAAAACCCTTGTCCCCATTATCCCCTCCCCCATCTCCCCTGTCTATCATTAGACTGTTCTTAATTTCAATGTCTCTGGTTATGTTTTGCTTGCTTTTGTTGGTTATGATCCGGTTAAAGGTGAATTCATATTTTCAAAGAGTGTATCTCTCTTTAAATTCTAGAATTTCCATATGATTCTTTTTTCTTCTTTAATTAATTCATTGTAGTGACATTGTTTATTGATGTTATTTAGGTTTCAGGTGTACAAATCAATAATACATCATTTGTATACTGTATTGTGTTTACTACTCCAAGTCAAATGTCTTTCCAGAACCTTTATCTCCTCTTTACCCTCTTCTACCTCCCCCGTTTTCCTCTGGTAATCACCATAATGTTGTCTGTGTCTATAAATAATTTTTAGATTCTAGCTTTCTGCCAAATTTTATTTTCTTTAATTCTTTAACTATAGTTGCTCATAATTATTCTGTTGTCCTTGTCTGATACTCCAATATATGAATCTTCTGTTTGTTTATTTTTAGTGTATATATATATTTTTAAGATTTTATTTATTTATTTTCAGAGAGAGGAGAAGGGAGGGAGAAAGAGCAATGTATGGTTGCCTCTCACATGGCCCTCACCAGGGACCCGGCCCACAACCCAGGCATGTGCCCCGACTGGGAATCGAACCGGGACCCTTTGGTTCCCAGCCTGCACTCAATTCACTGAGCTACACCAGCCGGGGCTATTTTTAGTGTATATTTTTAATGTCTTAAATAATTTATTTGCACATGGTTATATTTTTATTTAAATTTTAAATAATTGTGCACAAAATTGTAGATAAATTTGAAGTTTTAAATTAATTATCTTCCTCAAGAAATGTTTTCATTTTTATTCTGGCAAATAGCTAGGTAAAAGTGCTAGCAACCCCTGGTTTCTTTAATTCATGAGTGTTTTTGTGAGGGTTTTGTCTGCCTTTACTCTGATGTGTAGCTCCTTAAATTCCCAACTAAAAACCCTATATGTTTCAAAGGTATCCTCTTTTTTATAAAGTCTGAACTACATACATACACACATCAGGTCCTCAAGTAATGTTGGTTCATTCAATACCATTTTTTTTATAACATTAAAGAGATGCTATAGTAACTTAACTCTTGTTTATATCAAGTAACCTATTGGAAAATTGGTTTCATTTTATGTTGTTTGGCTACAGGTCTCAGAACCTATTGATGATGCTAAGTGAGGATGGGCTACACACACACACACACACACACACACACATAGAAAATACACTCTGTTTGTAATGTACATTATATTACATTATTTTATATCAAAGTATTATTTTTGTTTTACCCAACTCTTGGTGTACTCTATTGATGAATCTATCTGAAAATATCTAGTCTACCACTGTCATAAACATAAGCCTACCAAGGACTATTGCAGTAAAGCTAAATAAAGGTTGTGGAACTACAAAGAAAGCTGGACTTCAAGAAAATTTCAGGGTAAGTAAAAAATTAAACTTCACAAAAGTCTACTTATATATTATAGAACTATTTAAAATAGTCAAATATTTATGAAAAATGTTTTTCATTATATAAAGGTATTTATATTTTTAAAATGTTGGTTGATAAGTAGTACTTATTTTAAAAATACAATTTTTAAAATATTCTCATTTGGCTCTTTTTATATAATTAGTTTTATTTTTTCAGTGCACGTGTGAATGAGGAAATATATGTATCCATCAGTAAATTATAGAGCACCTCTTATATGCAATATGTAGTGTTAACTGTGACAATAAATTGACTATTCCTATAGGGCATCCTGCTGTTTAGGGAATGATCCCAAAGATCAGCAGCCACTGCATACCTACCAGCCAACAATTAAAATAAGTTAAGTATCTAGGAGGGAATAAAATTTATAAGTACTAATATTATAAAATCTAATCATAAAAGCAATAGTAAGTGGCATAACTGAACAAATATTATGATATTATTTTATTTTCGTGTAGTAGTTTGAATCAAGCTGACTCACCTGAGGAACCGACTAATTATTAAAACATAATTAGACCAATACTATAGTATAGCCCATTCAGTTATGCTATCTATAACTCTGTTATAAGAATTAGAAGGAGAAAATTTAGCCCATAACAGGCAATCCCTCAGTTATAATTCTTTTATTCAACATGTGTATATTGAATATAGAGTTTAACACAGGTTTTTATGTGAGATGCTATAACTACAAACATATGACTATTTTCATGTTATTTAAATTAAAAAAATAGGAACAGACTAGATTTTCACAGATGAGTCCAGGCTGAGGAGAAAAGATAGTGAGGTCAGAAGTACTTTGATTATCTTGCAGAAAACTGGGGGTCATTCAATGGCAAATAACTATGAATGAGACTGAAAGAAGTTGGTTAAGCAGTAATTATGGTAGGAAAGCTGGTATAAAAGGATATTTTAGTATACAAAAGGAATTGGAGTTTTAGTTTTTAAGAGGTAGAATAGTTCCTAATAATCATTTGATATTCAATAAGTGGTCATGGGCATGGATGTCCCATGTAAATTGATTGTGATTTGAGACTCAAGAAAGCTTGAGGCCAGGGTTTTGGATGCATGAATGATGTAAATATTGAGGTTCTGCAGTCCTAAATTGAAATGTGTAGTAGTGACTGTGATATAAGTAGGAAAGAGCAGATGAGACAACTAGGCCACAAAGGGACAGAAGTGCTTACATGAAGATGAATGAGTAATTGTCTGTAAGTAGTAATGTTAGCAGTGGACTTTCAGAAGATAGCAATTAATTCCTGTCATATTCTTACTATAGAACATCCAATTTAAGACCATGTTCAAAAGAGCATAAGAAACCAGCAGAATGTCACATTATTGTTTTATTTTATTTTATCTATTATTTTATTTTTGTAAAAATTTTATTTATTTACTTTAGAGAGAGGGGGAAGTAGGGATAAAGAGAGGGAGAAAAACATCAATGTGTGGTTGTCTCTTGCACACACCCAAACCAGGGACCAGGCATGCAACCAAGGCATGTGCCATGACTGGGAATCAAACCCACAACATTTCAGTTTGTAGGACAACACCCACCAACTGAGTCACACGGAACAGGGAAGACTGTCATTTTAATCTCATGTCTGCCATCTACTACTGTGATAATTGTGGTGACCATATAATTTATAATCGATTCTAGGGACATTTAGAAAGTGAAAAAGGTACTGTTAAAATTTCAGTGACAACAGATATAGACTGGGGCAAGGGCAAAAAGATACACATGGTTACCATGTGGGTAATTCACATTTCTTCACCTATACCATGTGGACAATATCCAGTTTAAGACAACCGTGTGAAAACACCCTTCACGATTGCTCAATTAACATTTGTCAAATAGAAATATTTTTGTCCTGTCTTGCTCCAGGAACTGTAAGCTTATTGAACTCAGGTAATGGATCAATTTTTTTTTTTCATTTTAACCCCACAATAATTAATACAGAACGGTTCATTCAGTAGGAATCCAGTAAGTGTAACTTGTGTTCTGTCTTTGTAACTTTATTTGGAACAGATTGCATTTTACTCTCATGCCTCTATTATTTTAGACAAAAAAAATCATCTTTAATATATATAAAGAAATAGGAGTGGGGAAGGTTTGCAAATTATCAAACTCAAACAAGTTGTATTATGAAAGTAAGGTTTTGAAAGTGAAATTCACATTTGTATTAGTGCCTCAGGATCTGCAGTTCAACCATTTCTTTTTTGTTCAATCTTGTAAAGGGCTGCTCTGCCCTGTGGGCACTAAAACTGGTTGGTCCCAGACAGATGGAAGTACTTTGGGCATGACTTACATTTTTGCCAGTCCCTGGTGCTACTTAAATGAAATGCAAGGAGTCCAGGACAGAGTTAGTTTCTCTCTTGGATAATATATCTATTCCATGCAGGCAAATTTAGGGTTAATACTTGGCAGTGATATTGTCTGGGTATTTGGCATTTGTCACCTTGGTGACTTAAATGCTTTTCTTGAGACACAGAAGAGTAGGCATATTTTTTGTCATCCTTTTGGTAAACATGTAAGAATTAATTTAATGCTTGAATTACTTTACCATCCTCAGTGACTGTTTCTCATTCTCTTCTAAAATAGTCTTTCTTCATCCATGGCTGATCTCTTATCCAAGGCTGCTTCAAAAGTGACTTGACAGCTTACATCACTTGTTACACTAACCTCGGATTAATTTAAATTTCTCTTCTTCCATATGTTTCTCCTTATTTTGCTATTTCAAAATTCTTCTATTACATTTTAATAATGAATGTGAGATTTTCAAACATATATTGGTCTTCCTCCTTAAATCCAAATATCTTCTGATCCTAATAGAATCATAGACATTAAAAAAAATTGAAAATGACTCTAAAAACCATATAATCCAATCTCTTTCTTCTCCAAAAATTTGAATCTTCTCTATAACTTTCCTGATACATCTTTACACGGAATTCCCATTACTTGAGGATTTTCATCAAAGTCTAATTCTTGATCTATCCCATTCTATGTTTAAGCTGGTATTATTGTGAATAGTTTTTGTTTATATTGAACCAAAATCTGTAACTTTACCTATGGATCTTTGTAACCTCTTGGAGCTATACAGAAGATAATGACAGCAGTCTTTAAATATATACAGAAGAATTTATCATGCCTTCTCCAAAATCTTCAACAGGATAAATATTCTGAAACCCTTTAGTATTTCTTTGTACAACATTGATTCTGATTCTTCTTAGAGTAAAAAACTTGCCTTAGTTTGTTTTCCCGGTTTCACAACCGAAAATTCTATATCCTGGAAACTCTCTCAATCCCCAGAAAACTGGGACAACGTACCACTCTAGTTTTTCACTATTCTGATCACTTCAAACATATGCTAGTGTAGTACTACTCTTTTCTAATGCAATACTCAGAAGTGGATATAATGCATCTCACCATGAAATTAAAAAAAAAAACTCAAAGAAGGGAAAACCAATTTATTTGTAATGTAGTTATCTCTGTTATGAAAAGTATAAAGCAACATAACTTTTAAAATATATGACATTGTTTTGTTTAATTAGAGACATTCTATAAAGCTGATAATTATTTGGGCTTATTGTACAACCTTCTTTGGGGAGCTTGACTCGACAGCTCCGCTAGGCACATTGAAATGGCATAAAGAAGAGACGGTGACTCTGTGACTTCACATGGAATACAGCACTGGCCTTAACATCATGTCTTTGTTTTGACATATTTGAGAGGCCAAGGAAGCAACAACTGAACCAATCCTAACCCTAGGGTGATTTAAAAAAATGGGAGGAATCTCGCCTCCACCTCCACCTCCCAGGAAGGATCAACCGCCTACTCAGCCCTTGAAAATCCCTTTCGGAGTTCCTATCCCATGCTCTAAATTATGAGGTCATTATGTATAAACAGTAAGTACCCATGCTCTGCCCCAATTCTATTTTCAGTCCTTGTTGCAGTATAGGCAAACAGAACCAGCCCCTTATATAGCTTTCTTTCACTAATTTAGGTCTGTGTATTTTATAAACTTGCAGGAACAGTTAAAATTTTTACAAATATTGCATTTCGTCAAATCTAAGACAAAGTGTTATGTTAAGCATCATTAAGGAAGAAGAAAAACAATGCCAATTAGAACATGTTATTCATCTTAACTTCAGAGATTTAATAATATGAAAACATCGACATTTTAGAAATTATGAACGAGTTACACCACTACATTTTTGAAGAGGCAGTTTAAGACCATATGTATCAGAGATTTTTTTTTCCTTTTTTAAATTTTTTTAATTACTTCATAGTTTTTCAATTACAGTTGTCTGCATCTGCTCCCCTCCCCTCCCCCCACCCCCTCCAACCCCACCTCCCTTCCCTGCCTCCATCCTCACCCTTGGTTCTGTACTTGTGTCCTCTATTGTTGTTCCTGAAGACCCTTCTCCACATTGTCCCCTCTCTCCTCCCCTTTGGCCACTGTCAGAATGTTGTTAATTTCAATGTCTATGGTTATGTTTTTCTTGCTTTTTTCTTTTGTTGATTATGTTCCAGTTAAAGGTGAGATCATATGGTATTTGTCCATTACCTCCTGGCCTACTTCACTTAGCAAAATGCTCTCCCGTTCCATATATCCTGTTACAAAGGGTAAAAGCTCCTTCTTCCTCTCTGCTGCCTAGAATTCCATTGTGTAAATGTACCATAGTTTCTTGATCCACTCATTTGTAAGATGGGCACTTAGGTTGTTTCCAGCACTAGGATATTGTGAATTCGGCTGATATGAACATTGGAGGGCATAGGTTCTTTTGAATTGGTGTTTCAGGGCTTTTACGGTATAATCCCAGTAGTGGAATTGCTGGGTCAAAAGGCAGTTCCATTTTTAGTTTTCTGAGGAAATTCCATACTGTTTTCCATAATGGCTGCACCAGTCTGCATTCCCACCAACAGTGCCGTACAGTTCCCCTTTCTCCACATCCCCTCCAACAGTTATCTGTTGCTTTGTTGGTGATGGCCATTCTGACTGGTGTGAGGTGGTATCTCATTGTGGTTTTAATTTGCATCTCTCTGATGGCTAATGATGTTGAGCATCTTTTCATATGTCTCTGGGCCCTCTGTATGTCCTCTTTCGAGAAGTGTCTATTCAAGTCTTTTGCCCATTTTTTGATCTTTTCATTTTTTGTCTTCCTGGAGTGGAGTCGTATGAGTTCTTCATATATTTAGGAGATCAAACCCTTGTCCGAGGTATCATTGGCAAATATATTTTTCCGTACTGTTGGTTCTCTTTTTTTTAATACTGTTTTCTTTAGCCCCACAGAAGCTCTTTATTTTGATAAGGTCCCATTTGTTTATTCTTCCCTTTATGTCCCTTGCTCTAGGGGACACATCATTGAAGATGTTGCTACGTGGGATGTCTGAGATTTTCCTACTGATGTTTTCCTCTAGGACTTTTATGGTGTCACAACTTATATTTAAGTATTTTATTCACCTTGAATTTATATTTGTGTATGGTGTAAGTTGGTGCTCGATTTTCATTTTTTTGCATGTGGCCGTCCAGATTTCCCAACACCATTTGTTGAAGAGGCTATTTTTATTCCATTTTATGCTTCTGCCCCTTTTGTCGAAGATTAATTGCCCATAGAGATTTGGGTGTATTTCTGGGCTCTCTATTCTGTTCCATTGGTCTATCTGTCTGTTTTTATGTCAGTACCAAGCTATTTTGATTACAGTAGCCTTGTAATACAGTTTCATATCAGGAATTGTGATCCCTCCTGCTTTGCTCTTATTTCTCAAAATTGCAGCTGATATTTGGGGTCGTTTATGGTCCCGTATAAATTTTTGAAGTGTTTGTTCTATATCTGTTAAATATGCCATTGGTACGTTGATGGGGATTGCATTGAATCTATAAATTGCTTTGGGTAGTATGCACGTTTTGATGATGTTGATTCTTCCAATTCATGAGCATGGTATATGTTTCCATTTGTTTGTGTCTTCCATGATTTCTTTCTTCAGTGTTGTGTAGTTTTCTGAGTACAGGTCTTTTACCTCCTTGGTTAGGTTTATTCTTAGGTATTTTGTTTTATTTTTTACCATACGGAATGGGATTTTTTTCCTGATTTTTTCTTCTGCTGATTCACTGTTGGTATACAAAAAACCCTTTTATTTCTGGATATTGACTTTGTATCCCACTGCTTTGCCAAATTCAATGATTAGGTTGAGTAGTTTTTTGGAGGAGTCTATAGGATTTTCTAAGTATACTATAATGTCATCTGCTAACAACGACATTTTTGTTTCCTCCTTTCCAATTGGATGCCTTTTACTTCCTCTTCTTGTCTCATTGCTATGGCTAAAGCTTCCAGCACTATGTTGAATAGAAGTGGTGATAGTGGACCACCTTGTTTTGTTCCTGATCTTAGTGGGAAAGATTTTAGTTTTTGTCCATTGAGTATAATGTTGGCTGTAGGTTTCTCATATATGGCCTTTATTATGTTGAGGAATGCTCCCTCTATTCCCACTTTGCTAAGTGTTTTTATCATAAATGGATGCCATGCTTTATCGAATACTTTTTCTGCACCTATTAATATAATCATGTGATTTTTGTCTTTGCTTTTCTTTATGTGATGTATTATGTTTATTGTTTTGCAAATATTGTACCATCCTTGCATCCCTGGGATGAATCCCCCTTGATCATGGTGTATGATCCTTTTGATGTAATGCTGGATGTGGTTTGCCAATATTTTGTTGAGGATTTTAGCATCAATGTTCATCAGCGATATTGGCCTGAGGTTTTCTTTTTTTTGTTGTGTCTTTTTCTGGTTTTGGGGTTAGGATCATACTGGCTTCATAAAGAGTTTTGGAATATTCCATCATCTTGGATTTTTTGGAATAGTCTGTGAAGTATAGGAGTTAGTTCTTCCTTAAATCCTTTGCAGAATTCTCCTTTGAAACCATACAGTCCAGGGCATTTGTGTGTTGGGAGGTTTTTGATTACTGCTTCAATTTAATCTGCTGTTATTGGTTGGTTCAGGCCTTCTGTTTCTTCTTTATTAAGTTTTGAAAGATTATATTTTTCTAAAAATTTGTCCATTTCTCCTAGGTTTTCATATTTCTTGGCATACAGTTCTTCATAGTAGCGTCTCACAATCCTTTGTATTTCTGTGGCATCAGTTGTAATATGTCCTCTTTCATTTATGATTGAGTTTATTTGGGTCCTCTCTCTTTTCCTTGATGAGCCTGCTTAAAGGCTTGTCAATTTTGTTTATCTTTTCAAAGAACCAGCTCCTGGATGCATTGATCCTTAGAATTTTGCTTTTAGTCTCTATGTCATTTAATTCTGCTCTGATCTTGGTTATTTCCTTCCTTCTACTTGCTCTGGGTTGTCTTTGTTGTTGTTCCTTGAGTTCTTGTAGGTGTAGGGTTAGGTTGTTTGTTAGAACTGTTTCTATCTTTTTTAGGTAGTCCTCTATCGCTATGAACTTCTCTCTCAGGATGGCCTTCACTGTTTCTAATAAGTTTTGGGTTGTTGTTAGTTCATTTTCATTTGTTTCAAGGAACTTTTTGATATCTTCCCTAATCTCGTCCTTGACCCATTTGTTGTTTAATAGCATGCTATTCAATCTCCATGATTTTGAGTTTTGGGGGTCTTTTTCCTTTGGGTTGGTTTCGCATGTCATGACTCCATCAAATATTGGTAGATATTTGTATCAAAATTAGACCACAAGTTATTAAAAATAATTGTTATTTTATTTAATCATTTTGTTGTTATTCTATTACAGTTGTCCAAATTTTTCCTGCTTTGCCCTCCTCCACCCATCCCATCTCCGCTCCCACACTTGATTCCCACACTGTTGTCTGTGTCTGTGGGTCATTCATACATTTTCTTTGTCTAGTCCCTTCCCCCTTTTCCACCCTTATCCTCATCTCCCCTCCCCTCTGGTCACTTTCAGTCCATTCCATTTTTCCATGCCTGTGGTTCTATTTTCTTCATTATGTTCCACTTATAGGTGAGATCATATGGCATTTGTCTTTCACCAACTGTGTTATTTCACTTAGCATAATATTCTTCAGTTCCATACATGCTGTCACAAAAGGTAGATATTTGTTGTTTAAGAATGCTTTCAGCACCTTTTCAGTGGCTATATTGATGAATGTATCATATGCAAAAGTTGGATGGCTGCATGTTCACACTGCCTGATAGATATAAATGAATTTCATATCTACTCTCTGGTTTCTTTAAATTCTAGGAAATGTATTTTAATATTCTTTTGAAACATTCAGATATGGTTTTTAAATATGCCCAAAGAAGTGTCATTTATTTCTCTAGTGAGTAAATAACATTACCAAGTGTTCCAAAAGAGTCAAACTCTTGGTAATCAAGCTGCTTGCATCACATTTCAGTCTTCTTATACAATTCTGCTCTTATCTTCAATATAAAAATAAATAAGATATCATATCTCTTAAATGACAGGCTATATATAAGAAACTCATGCTAATGGGTCACTGCTGAGGTATGCCAATTGACAAGATGTTTAAAATTATATAAATTCATCTTCAACCCTCCGTATAATTTTTGTCTGTTTTCTTAGTATCATCACATTTGCAAAATCACATGTTCAATCATCACAAAATCTTTCTCCCTCTCTCTTCATACACCCACACACACACACACCCACACACACACACACACCATATTTTTCAGACCATAAGATGCACCTAGGTTTTAGAGGAGGAAAATAGGAAAAAAATTTTTGCAGCAAAAAATGTGGCAAAATATTTAATAACATAAATAACATAATATTTCACCAATGTAAATGTAAACAGAACATTCAGACTATAAGACACGCCCCCATTTTCCTCCCAAATTTGGGGGAAGAAGTACATCCTTTAGTCCGAAAAATATGGTATATATTCTTTCGGGAAAAAGTCCATCCATTGACAATATAATGAGAATGGTGTGCATGGCTTTGATGTGACCTGGTAGCCAAGGAGGGTGGACTGGAATGGGCATTCATGAAAAATGATCTCTTCACTGTAGTACTCAGTGGGGCCACTGGACACCATTGAATGAGCATGTGTACTGCGTAGCCATCACATTCAAAGTGACTGAGCCACTAGAGCAATGAATCTGCATCAAATTTTCCATTAAGCTTGGACATTCCTCTGGGGGAATTATTCAGATGATTCAGAGGGCCATAACTATGGGCACCTGGAGATTGGAAACTTGATCATGACAATGTTCCCACTGATGCATCAGGTCCCGTGCAGAGATTTTTGGCAAAATATCAAATAACCCAGGTGACTCAGTCCCCTCTAAAACCCATATTTGGTGCCCTGAAATGTATGGCTTTTCCCAAAACTAAAATCACCTTTGAAAAGGCAGAGATTTCAGACCATTGATGATATTCAGGAAATAAAACAGCACAGCTTATGGCCATTCCAACGGAGGACTTTTCAGTGTTTTGAACAGTGGAAGAGGTGCTGGGAGAACTGTGTGAGGTCCCAAGGTGCCTATTTTGAAGGGGACTGAGGTGTCATTTTCCTATGTACAATGTTTCTTGTAACTTTTATCTTCTTCAATAAATGTCCCTATTTTTCACAGTACATGGATGGATACTTTCTGGACCAATCTTCTCATATATATGCAATGGGGTAAAGGTTATATGTGTGTGTGTGTGTGTGTGTGTGTGTGTGTGTGTGTATAATGTATATTATATATAATATATATAAACTCATGATTTGATTTTATGACTGCATTCTAAGAAACAATATTTCACTATCATTACTATTACTGTCATGTTTTGATGTTCAAGTTTTGTACCATTGATCCACTCTTATTTTGGGGGGATTTACAAAGTAATACAAATTAGAGAACCCTAAAAATTCCACCTAAAACAACTAAAACTTATAAATGAATTCAGTAAAGTAGCAGGATACACCATAAATATCAAGAAATCAATTGTATTTCTGTACACCAATAATTAACTATCAGAAATGGAAAAAACAAAAATATTTATAATTGCATTAAAAATACCTAGCAATAGGGCCCGGCTGGTATAGCTCAGTGGATTGAGCGCGGGCTGTGAGCCAGAGGGTCCCGGTTTGATTCCCAGTTGGGGCACATGCCTGAGTTGTGGGTCAGGTCCCCGGTGAGGGCCATGTGAGAGGCAACCATACATTGCTCTTTCTCCCTCCCTTCTCCTCTCTCTGAAAATAAATAAATAAAATCTTTTAAAAAATACCTAGCAATAAATTTAACCAAGGAGGTAAAAAGACCTGTAATCGGAAAATTTAGACACTGAAGAAAGACATTGAAGAAGTTACCAAGAAGTCGAAGGATATACTGTATTCATGGATAGGAAGAATTCACATCATTAAAATGACCATACTACCCAAAGCAATCAATAGATGCAACACAATTCTTATCAAGATACCAATAGCATATTTCAGAGAACTAGAACAAATATTCAAATATTTATATGGGACCACAGAAGACCCAGTATAGCCACAGAAATATTGAGAAAGAAGAACAAAGTTGGAGGAATCACTACCTGATATCAAACTATATTACAAGGCCATAGTAATCAAAACAACATGGCATTGGCATAAAAAAACATATATCAATGGAATAGAATAGAGAGTCTACAAATAAACTCATTCTTATGCAGTCAATTGATATGGACAAAGGAGGCAAGAATATACAATGGGGAAAAGGTAGTCTATTTGATAAATGGTGTTGGGAAAATTGGACAGATATGTGCAGAAAAATGAAACTAGACCACCTTCTTATGTCAAACACAAGATGAAACTCAAAATAGATTAAAGACTTAAATGTTAGATTGAAACCCATAAATATCCTAGAAGAAAACATAGGCAGTAAAATCTTGGACATTTCTCATAACATATTTTCACTGATATATCTCCTTGGGCAAGAGAAACAAAAGAGAAAAAGAAAACAAATTGGACTACAACAAACTTAAAAGATTTTTCAGAGCAAAAGAAACCATCAAAAGAATAAAAAGAAAACCCACTGAGCAGGATAACATATTCACCAATGATGCATCTGATAAGGGGTTAATATCCAAAATTTTGGGACTTCCGGCCAAGATGGAGTTGTAGGTAGACACACTATGCCTCCTCGCACAACCAAAAGAGGGAAATAATTAATTTAAAAACAAAAACAACCAGGTATGACAGAAAACCCAACTGTTTGGAAGTCCCACAACCAATAAGTTAAAGAAGACATGTTCATTCAGACTGGTAAGCAGGGTGGAGCCGGGCAGAGAGCACGCAGCAAGGTGGTTTTTGGAGTGGTGGGGGCAATGCTGCAGCTTACCAGAGAAGCAATGGCTGGCTGACCCAGACCCACTGGGGCCAAGACTGGTGGACCAGGTAGTCCTTCATATGCATGCAGATACACCCGGAGGAAAAGCTAGGAAGTGGAGGAGACCACCCAGCCCACCAATGCAGGGAAATAAAGCCTCAAACCACTGATTGAAAACACCTGTGGGGGTTGAGGCAGCGGTGGGAGGAACTCCCAGCATCGAAGTAGAGTTCAGTGGAGAGAACCACAGGGAATTTGATCTGCACAGGCCCACCCACCCATGAGACAGTGCGGAGGGGCCCAATTTGCCTGTGGGTGTAGCTAAAGGTGACTGGGAGCTGGCAGAGACTGAGCAAGCGCCAACGTTCTGTCTCAGGCCCTGCCCCCACAGGGAGCATTGCAACACAACCACAAAGGTTACCCTGCCCTGGTGAACACCTAAGGTTCTGCCCCTTAAAGTAACACGTGCACTGATAAAAAAAATGGCCCAAATGAAAGAACAGATCAAAACTCCAGAAAAAAATACAACTAAGCCAAGAAGAGATAGCCAACCTATCAGATGCACAGTTCAAAACACTGGTAATCAGGACGCTCACAGGATTGGTTGAATTTGATCGCAAATTAGATGAAAATATGAAGAATACGCTAAGAGAAATGAGGGGAAATGTACATGGAACCAATAGTGATGGGAAGGAAATTGAGACTCAAATCAACGGTGTGGGTCAGAAGGAAGAGAAAAACACTCAACCAGAAAGGAATGAAGAAACAAGAATTCAAAAACATGAGGAGAGGCTTAGGAACCTCCAGGACATCTATAAACATCTGAACATCCGAGTCATGGGGGTGCCAGAAGGAGAAGAGGAAAACCAATGGATTGAATGCTTATTTGAACAAATAATGAAGAAGAACTTCCCCAAGCTGGTGAAGGAAATAGACTTCCAGGAAGTCCAGGAAGCTCAGAGAGTCCCAAAGAAGTTGGACCCAAAGAGGAACACACCAAGGCACATCATAATCACATTTCCCAAGATTAAAAATAAGGAGAGAATCCTAGAAGCAGCAAGAGAAAAAGAGACAATCACCTACAAAGGAGTTCCCATAAGGCTGTCAGGTGATTTTTCAAAAGAGACCTTTCAGGAAAGAAGGGGCAGAGAGAAGTATACCAAGTCATGAAAGACAAGAACCTACATCCAAGATTACTCTAACCAGCAAAACTTTCATTTAGAATGAAAGGACAGATAAAGTGCTTCTCAGATAAGGTCAAGTTCAAGGAGTTCATCATCACCCAGCCTTTATTATACAAAATGTTAAAGGGATTTATATAAGTCATGGAGGGATATCAACAGGGGAGTGGGAGAGGGAGAGAGGAGGATAAAGTACAAATAATAGGAAGCATAAATGGTAGGTAGAAAATGGACAGGGGGAGGTTGAGAATAGTATGGGAAATGTAGAAACCAGGGAACTTATGTGTATGACCCATGGACAAAAACTAAAGGGTGGGGCCATGGCTGGTGTAGCTCAGTGGATTGAGCGTGGCCTGGGAACCAAGCGGTCCCGGTTAGATTCCCAGTCAGGGCACATGCCTGGATTGCGGGACAGGTCCCCGTGAGGGCCATGTGAGAGGCAACCATACATTGCTGTTTCTCTCCCTCTCTTTCTCCATCCCATTCCCTCTCCCTAAAAATAAATAAAAATAAAATCTTTAAAAAAACTAAAGGGTGGGGAATGGGGGGTGCGGGGCAGGGGGACTAGAGGGGGGGAAATGGGACAACTGTAATAACATAATCAATAAAATAAATTTAAATGTCCTCTTTCGAGAAGTGGCTGTTCATGTCTTTTACCCATTTTTTTAATTGTTTTTTTTTTTTTTTTTTTTGTCTTCCTGGAGTGGAGTCATATGAATTCTTTATATATTTTGGAGATCAAACCCTTGTCTGAGGTATCATTGACAAATATGATTTCCCATACTGTTGGTTCTCTTTTTATTTTAATACTGTTTTCTTTAGCCCCACAGAAGCTCTTTATTTTGATGAGGTCCCATTTGTTTTTTCTTTCCTTTCTGTCCCTTGCTCTAGGGGACATATCATTTACAGAGGGCCCAGAGACATATAAAAAGATGCTCAACATCATTAGCCATCAGAGAGATGCAAATTAAAAGCACAATGAGATACCACCTCACACCAGTCAGAATGGCCATCATAAATAAGGCAACAGATAACTGTTGGAGGGAATGTGGATAAAAGGCAACTCTACTGCACTGTTGGTGGGAATGGAGACTGGTGCAGCCCCTGTGGAAAACAGCAAGAAATTTCCTTAGAAAACTAAAAATGGAACTGCCTTTTGACCCAGCAATTCCACTGTTGGAGTTATACCCTAAGAACCCTCAAACACCAATCCAAAATAACCTATGCACTCCAATGTTCATAGCAGCTCAGTTCACAATAGCCAAGTGCTGGAAACAACTTAAGTGCCCATCAGCAAATGAGTGGATCAAGAAACTATGGTACATTTACACAATGGAATTCTATGCAGCAGAGAGAAAGAAGGAGCTTATACCCTTTGCAACAGCATGGATGGAACTGGAGAGCATTATGGTAAGTGAAGTAGGCCAGGCAGTGAGGGACAAATACCATATGATCTCACCTTTAACTGGAACATAATCAACAAAAGAAAAAAGCAGGAAAAACATAACCAAAGACATTGACATTAAGAACAATCTAACAATAGCCAGAGGGGAGAGGGGAGGGGACAGTGGGGAGAAGGGTCTTCAGGAACCACTATAGAGGACACATGGACAGAACCAAGGGGGAGGAGGGA
>PVJI01025542.1:0-20289 GCA_004026765.1 Micronycteris hirsuta | reverse complement strand
TCTGGGACCGAAGCCCCACCCCGCTCCCCGGGCCTGTCCCGATGGGGACCCTTTCCTTCAGATGCACTCTGCTTACTGTATGAATGTTCAAATTCCCCTGTAATTTTGGGCATCAATCATCATATGTGTTGGAATACTGCTGGGTTTTCGCCCCGTTCCTCAGAAAATCAACCAGTGGGTAGGAGGACGTAAACTCTGTTCCTCCTAACTCGCCGCCATCTTCCCAAAGCTTCTGCATGTTTTGATATTTTTCAAAGCTCATGTGTAGATCTCATCTATATGTGTTTTCTACTCTCCAAGAGATAGTCAAGACTTCTCTAAGTTAGGAATAACAGAGAAAACTAGGAGAAATTGAATGCTGAGTTTAGAATAATAATTGAACATTAAATTCATGTGTCAATATTGAATAAACAGTGTTTTATAAGGTGAAATTTTGAGTAATAGGATGTATAAGTTAAAAATTTAGGGATTTTGTATGGGAAAAGGAATAAACTAAATAATAAACTAAATTATCAAAATAAATTTGAATTTGTAGAAATCACAAAGGATATCACTTTTTGAAGGTTAAAAATCTGAAATATTCAGAGAGAAAATTACTTCAAGTTACTTCTCAAATGAACATTATCACTTTTTTTTTTCTTTTCTTAGTCTCTATAATCATTGTTGCCTTTGGACAAGGATAAGTTATTTTCTTTTATCAAAAGGTGGAATAAGTTTAAAAAATAATTCTGGCTTCATCCTAGTTCTAATCAGTCAGGCTTTAGTTTTCCTCACTCCAACCTTCATCTTTTTCTTTCACTCAGCTTCTCTTCCTTTCTCTTAACTTTTCTCTCTTTTCTCTCAAACAGGACACAGCTTGCAGGCTATTATCACCTCCTGAGACAATCCCTGGTAAAATGTTCAAAATATTGGTGACCTAATGAGAATTCTCAGGATTTTCTCAGGCCACTGTTCTTCTCCATTATGCCATTTAATTAGCGAAGCAGTATTCAGGAACATAATGGACTCACAGAAAAACAAGTCTTTCCAATGTGACATAATTCATAGAGAACAGAATCTTGGAGTTGAAAACCTACATTGAATTCTGTCTCTGTCACCTGATAAAATGACAATCCCACTGATTTTCATACCCTCACCTGAAAGCTGGATATTAATGACATCTAATTCAATGGGGGCTCTGAAGACTAAATAAGATACAAAGCTCTTATATGAGAGAACATCAGGCTCTTAATTCAAGAGGCTTCCACATTTTGAATCCCTACTGTTCATCCACAGCTTGAGAAGTAGAGGTAGGAAAATAACAACAACAAAAATACCCTTGATTGAATGGTGACTGTTGCTTATTAATCGCCATGTTATGTCACATGCTTTACACTTATCATTTCAATAAATCTTCACAATAACGCAATAAGGTAGAAACTGAGGCTCAGAGAAGTTAGTGTCACAAAGTCACTGACTTGTCAAGCTGAAATTTCAACCTATCTCTTCTCTGATACCAAAGCCTGTGTTCTAATTACTATGTGACTTGTTTTTTGACAGCCATTCTATCTTATCCACACCTTAGAGGTTACCTTCTGTCCTGGGGCAGGAAAGTTGCACCCACCCTTCCTAATGGCAGAGAGGAAAGTGGAAGGCTCATGTAAAGGACAATGACTAAAGAACTTCACTGATGCTGAAGTGGTGGTATTTTCTCAGTCATTAATAGCACCAAATTATGTCTTTTAGAGTCATGTATATTGTCTTTAAATTATACCTGCTGAAAAAGCTAAAGCCAACGGTGACAACCTATGCTAGCTGCCATTGTTGGTCTGCTTAGCACATTCTCCCTTTCCCTTTCCTTCTGTTTATAGCACCCCCTTTGTTTGCAGAACTTCTTCCCATTCCTTGTGGTTCTTAACGGAGCTATAAGATATTGTGCCCCAATCTCAAGCTTTACCTGAAACATGGGCATGTGTCCCAGGCTGGATCTATAACAGTAACCCACCCCTTAGGCTACGGTTATTAATGTATGGCTGGGGACATGATTCAAGAAGGCCAATTGAGTCCATTGTCTGGAATGACATTTGGACTAGGAAGAGATGAACTCTCCTTATTCAAATAATACTAGGAGGAAATGTTGGAAATTTGTGAATCTAAGGTACTGCCTTGCCTTCTACCCTGCCAAAATATAGTAAGCACATCTTCAGGAAGAATCAGAAGAAAGTATGAGAAAGATGAGAGAGGGAGAGAGAGAAAGAGAAAGCTGATTATATTGCCTTTGTTCTTAGATCCAGCCTTGCCTGAGGCCAACACTCACCTCTGGTTTCCTAGGAACTCAAACCAACACATTTCTTTTTTTGAGTTGAGCTAATTTGAGTTGAAAGTCTATCTCTTGTAATCAAAAGAATATTGATCCAGATAATTTAACATGGTGAAGAAAGCTAGAAAGCCTACAGGTAGAGATGGAAGTGTATCAATTGATTGAGAATATGTAATTTATAAGATAGTTTCACTCCAAGACAAAATTTAAATTTGTGTACAGACCTATTGCAAAGATAGATCTGTATTTTCTCCCTGGACATATCTGTTTTAAAATAAGAAAAAATTCATAAGCATAGGGGAAAAATACTCTAGTGACAAAATATTTTGATATGCTAAGCATTCAGATATAAAGATTCTATGTGTTCTTATTCTTACTGCTGGCCTGAGACTTGTAGAAAAATACTGTCTGAGACATATTTATTACTATTCCATTTCCTGCATCAAAAGCCATAACATAAAGCTTTTAGGTTATTTTAGAAAGTTATCCAGTGGTAAGGTGGGCATTATGAGGACAATTCTCAATGCTCTAAAGGTAAGTTTTGATCTCAAGTACAGTCCAAACAGCAGCTTAGTGAGTCCCATTAAATTAACAACATGAGACAATGCAAGACCGACTTCTACATTTTAAATTTTGCTTCTTCTCTCACTGTGAAATGTTATTAAAGAGTGGTTCTATGCCTAATGGTGTAGATCTTGATGCTCTGGCCAGGTAAACAGGCAGCCATGGGAGATTTTATTTTTTCTGAGAAAAATAGAGATTTCTGAATAGATCAGAATTAAAGAAGAGAACTTACTTCATTACTTTTAGGCTTTGGACTGTATATACTCATTGAATATATTTGAAATTTTGGTAAGCACATAACAATACCAGACTTCAATTTTGAATCCTTCAAACTAACATTTTAGGGCTACTTTGCTGACTTAAACTGTGCAGTGAGAAGGTCAGTGAACTGGGTCAAGAGTTTTGTGACTAGATTTCTGATCTTCACCTCTTTGAGCTTCAGTTACATTACTGATAAAATTATAAGATTATCATAAGTCATTTATACAGCCCCACTAAACTATAACTTTCTATGGATACAAATGCACATATTAATTCCAAAGAATAGTGTTGTGTATTCCTCTCACATGTACAAAATCAGCTCATTCTTCATTAACATTTCAGCATAGTTCTGGCATTTAATAAACATGAGGGCTTTTTTCCTTGATCTAAATGATCATAAGAGTCTAGTTGATTTGTGTTCATAAAATACAAGAAATATACTTTTCTACTATTCCAAGGAGAAATGCTGACATGTAATTCATTGATTTGACTTATGGCAAAGCACATCAAGAAAACAGTAGACTCAAGCATATTTAAGTGCATTTATAAATGCTCACTAAAATTTGATTAAAATGTATGGCTTTCATGCTTACATTTTAGTAAAGATTGTTGTATTACAAAAACTGGTTCCCGAAGTTAGGCAGTCTGCCTCTGGCAATTTAAATCATGGGTAGAAGGGGATGCCTATATATTCTACATATTTTTCCCGTCACCTTTAAACAGCTAAAGAAAAATAAGAATTTCAAATTCTTACCATGATCACAACCAGGAAGAGGAGAGAAGATCATAAAAAAAAAAAAACAAAAACTGACCAAGACAACTCATTTGTCAACTCTCCAGTGTTGACAAGATCCTGGTCAATTAAAATACTGTAAAAACTATGGATTTCATAAATTTTTGTAGATTTTTATAAGTGATATATGCAATTGTTTTTGTGAATGAGAATTTTTCATAGCTTAATTAATACATATATTTGTATAGTTTGCACATGTAGCAAATAATTTATTTGTCATAGCAACCCTACGATGTAACTACTATTACTACTCTCATTATACGGAAAATTTAACTGAAGGAGAGAGAAGGTGAACAGCTTCAACAGGACAGAAGCACCCAAGATACAAAGCCCAGTGATGAACTTGAGTCACAAATCTCCAGCACCCTAACATCACAGTGCCTCTCACCATGAGGAGAAAAAAGACAAGACTGACTTAGAGGATGTTTTGTGTTCATGTCAGTTGGATCTTGAGCAGTTTATAAATTGTATATGACTATTTTAGAATGGTTTCCATTGAATGCTTTAGAGGGAAATACTAGAGAGTCCTTATTTTATCCTAGGATGTCCCTGATAAATGAAAAGTACATTGAAGCTGAAAGTGGAGGCCACAGCACATTCGAGCTGCCTAGATAAGGGGTAATTGACTTCAATAAACAAGTACTCTAGTGACACAGGACGACCTGGTGGGCAGGAGTCTATGGTCTTTAATGTCAGGGAATGTAGGCCAGAGCCATAAATGTCTAGAGCCCGGAAGATTATGCAAAAAATTGTATTCTGTTGATCAATAACACAGTAAGGGAGAGTAAGCCAGGTGGAAACTAGATATTACAAATCCATCTGTGTAAAACCATAGATTTCCTTCACCACTGAAAATCCCAAAGCAGTCATCAAACTGTGTTCCTGGCGTCAAGATGTGCAATAAGCAGACAGTGGGAACCAATCGAGACAGCAGCCGTGGAGACCCAGGGGCTGCAACAGAGATCTGCTGCTGCAGGAGGTCTCCGTGCCAACAGGCAGCCAGGGTGTAAAGCCCCTGCAGCTGGGAGGCTTGGATTCACTTCAGACTTCACATACATCATTCTGGGCGGTTTAACCAGTGCCACCCAGGAGCCAACACCCATCAATAAATTGCTAGATGGGAACAGAAAACAAAACAAACAAACAAAAATGAAGACTTGGAATTCAGCCAGTGAACCGACTTTCCGGAAACACTGTTTGTAACTTCTCTGCTGCTCTACATGTGACACTAATGTACAACTGTAGATTCCATAAACAACAATTGCAATAGATTAAGCTGAAAATATGGAACAGAACATAGGAGCATATGCTTATTTGCAATGTCAAGCGCAGGGCGTTGGACAGAGAGCACCTAGACATGACGGCTACCAGAGATGGTGTGACTTTTCCTTCTTTTTCTTTTTTATTCTTTTTGAAGACAGCAGAATCAAAAATAGCAACAAGCTTAGCAAACAGCCTCTACAGCTGCTAAGGAAAGAACAGCCTTCATTCAAATGCACTGTTGAAAAGACAGCTGGTCACATTGGTCTTTTCAGCCTTCCTTGTGCACATATTTAGCAACATCGTCAGTGGCAGTATCTTGCATATAAAAGACACTGATAGCTATCTGGGATAACTCAAATTCAGTTAAATTTTTCTTAAGTAGAACTTACCAAGTCCTTCCCCATTATGTCCAAATTCAATTCTCTCTGGCTGTCCCAGATTCTTTGTTTTAATATAGGATGCCTTGGCCTTTAAAATAGAAAGGTGTGGGGCTATTAAAATATAGAGAAGGCAGAGCATTAGACATTGAGATCTTGGCTGGGTCAGGCTTGTGACTGTACCAGAAAGATAGATGACAGAATATTTTCTGTATTTGTTCAGAATTAATATTCTCTTATTTAAACAGGAGAAATGTACTTTCCAAGTTATCGACTGACAATTCCTTAACTTTGAAGTGGGATATATAGAGGGATGAGTTATAATTTGATAAATGGACTTAGCAAACAGGCATTTGGCATCATCAAAACTGAGCCATCTACAGAGTTGGAGCCTGCTGAGGACACCAGGTAATGAAGACGCCTGCTTCTCCTCTAAGAAGGTGGTTACGCTCAGACACAGGTGAAGCTGGTGCACAAATAATTTATAACACAAGACAAAATGGATGAGGTGCACACACACAAACTTCTATGTGTTCTAAAAGGATAGAAAGAGGGGGAGTTTACACCGAAAAGAAGGAATCAAGAAATGACCAGGAGAAGGACCTGAAAGAATTAGCAGATACTGACAGGTGATTTTGAAACAGGGTGATGGGAGGAATAAACCTGAGACACCATAAAGTCATCTAGCTCAGATATAAAAGAAAAAGCCAGAAGGGAAGGCTGAGCCATATGTAAAGGGATTTGAGGTTTGGTTTGAAAGGTTTTGAGCAAAAATGTAACTTGTTTAGGACTGTAGTTTCAGCAAATATCCTACATACTCAGATATTTTGCTTTTTATTTTTGCTGCCTTCTGAACGCAGGAAAACCAGTGATAGAAATATGTAAAACAGCTTTGGATGAGAGACTTGAACTTGGGCATGTTGCTCAAACTCATGCCTCTTTTTAGTTTGGAAATGTAAGATTATTTCTCATAACCTGTTAGTAAAGAGATGGCAATACATTTCAAATTAAAACCTTTATTTTAGACAGACAAGAAAAAGAAGTATGGTTCCAAAGATGAATAATTGGTCCCAATAATAATAGTTTATAGAATGCATCCTGACAAAATGGGGCAGGTTCTTATTATCTTCATTTTCTAGAATGGGAGGCTCAGGGTTCGCCTTCGAGTGTCAGATCCTGGTTCCGCACCGCTGTGGTCATGGTCTTCCATGGCCTCCATCTAAGCCCTCTCATGTTCCCTTCTGGTGTCCTTCTCTAGTAGTTTGTTCACTGGAGTTTTAACATTAAAAAATACCTTTAGCAGGATAAGAAGCCTTCCACTACATTTTATCTCTGTGTCTTCCTTCTTCATAAATCTCTTTTGGGAGACATAGCCTGCAAATGGGGTTGTCAAGGTAAACATTTCTTGTTAGGGAAGAAAAATCCTGAAAAATTGTGGAGCTGATTAACAATATAATGTGGAAGGGAGACCAAGAAGACAGCCCCAGGCAACTCTCCCAGACCTGTGTGACTATCAGAGCAATAGCACAGGAATTATGGACAGAACAAGACTGGTACAACAAGAGCAGATATTAAAAGATATGTGGCTTTAATTCCAACAAACCCTGGTGATCACTCACCAATCACCGCAACATCTGAACTTGATAGTCAAAGCCTCACACTTTTAACACAGCCTACTCGTTTACTCACACTCAGAGAGGTAATTCAGTGGCCAACACTGACTCTTAAAACAGGAAAAATGTAACTGACATAAATATCAAGTATTATAAAGATTTCCTTTATATCAGAAAATGAAGAGAATGATGTTGTCTGTGTGCGCTACATTCAATTTATTTAATATGACAGAGTTACCAAAATTCATCCTTCTTTCAAAGGTTCTGAATGGTCCTGAGACTGAGGAGTCACAGAGATTCAGATGAGGTCTCTTTTCCAGACCATCTCATTGACACTAGCGCTGCTTCCTGTTCCTTTAGCATTGTCCTTACGCAGCTTAATCTGATAGTGAGTCATACTGCGGACAGGACTTTTGCCTCCTGGGGATTAAGAATGATTTCAGCCCCAGTCAGCTCTGCTATTTTTTTATAAATAATGGAAGAGGCTGAGATTTTTTCCCTTGAATTTCAAGCTTATCAGTGTTCATAATAAACTTTCTCCCAAGTAAATCAATATAAAAATAAGATTTGTTAGCACTTTAGCTGGAACACATCAGAAAAACAGGTTAAACTCAGGTAATAAGCTTGGAAATTCGCCTTTGGGAAGTCCCTTATTTTTCTAAAACTACCCACTTACTCCCCAGGGGGAAGGAGAGCTCAAACCTAGGTTTCTAGACTTAGGGAGCCATGACTTATCTTTGTATTATACTAATACGGTTTCATCTAAGAAAGGAATAAGTACCTGTTCCATGGGTGTGAGGGGGCAGCTGGGCCCAGTGGTAAAGTCCCTCTTCCTTCCAGCTTCTTAGGAGACACTCTCCTTCCTTTCCAAGTAGGTAGTTTGTGCCCTCTTAAAGCTGGGGTCACTTGTGCCAGAGAAAATCATCTACCAGGCAGGATAAGGCTAAGGTAGCAGTGATAGAGGCAGCTTGTTCCTTTTAGAGATATTTTGATTTAACAAATGACCAGTGAAGGTAATAATTGCTCTAGAACTATGACACTTTTGTTGTGGAGCTCTAAGCACCTGGGTATTGGGGTTTAGTGGGGTGGTTGTGATAGGAGGGTTGTCAGGGCAGAGGGTGGTGACTAGGTTTTCCCAGAAGCTCATACATCGCATCACCTCGACCTACTATGAAGTCCAGCCCTACAAGGATCCACAGACACTGCTGACTCCTAGCCATCTTGTTGGGGGAGATTATGTAGTAGTGGGGTGAAGCAAGGGACTGCTGTCATGGTCACCAACTCCATTCTGACTCTCACTGGCTCTGTGACCTCAAGATGGCAATTGTGCCTCTCTCTTGGTCTCAGTTTCTCAATCTATTAAATAAAAATAATATTTTTTTTTACAATAAGGATGACAGTGTAAATACATACTGTTAATTATACATTCTAACATGAGTCAAAACTCTAACTTCTTGTCAATTTTACTCAAGGAAGAAGGGATCTGATATGGATCAGGTCTAGTTAGATACCATATAGGCTCATTCAAGTAGAAGTCTAGGTAGAAATTTCAGGTTCAAGCTGTAGCTTAATAATACAGAATATACTTTTGCCTTCAGTGTCCTATTGCATTGATTTTTTTCTTCGGACTTGAATGGGTTTGTGGCTATGTTAACCAACTAAGGGCTTGGGATCCTACCCAAGTCCCTTTCTTTAGAATAACAAATCTGGCATTGATCAGCAAATGAAATTGTGCATTTACTGGGGACTGGGAACCTCAGAAGCCCCAAGGTGCAGAGACAGCTGTATAACTAATTGACACACTTTTATTCAAGAGAGAAAAGCTTTGGGAGAGGCTGTTTCACTGGTAGGTCCTGGCAGCCTCAAGCTGCAAACAGAACTGCAGCCTGATGAATCATGGGAGCTTATATACTGTCTGGTTAGAGAGGGATACCTCTGGGGTAGGATTACCTTGGAATAGGCAGAATTCCTGAGGAGAGGCTTTGGTTGTGCCTTTCAGAGACATTGGTGAATGGACCATTTGTTTTTCCTTTCTCCCTTCTTTCCCAGGAAATGCAAAGCCATGGGCATAGCTTGGAGAACTTTCTGTTATAAATGTTCACAGTGAGCAAGACTGTCCTAGACTAAAGGTCTTTTTCAATTCAGGGGTAAGATATCAGGAATACCCTATGGGAATGCAGACACTAAAGAGGAAGGTTAAAAAAAGTGTTGTTTAAATATTTATTAAGGATGTTACAGAGAATAAGAAGGCCTGGGGAAGACCTAAGGGCTAGAATTGCCTGCAGTTAAAGTTTCTAAAGCAAGTCAGAAAACTTGCGTTTCTGAACACATTCTGCTTAGGGGAGGCAGTGTTCATACTTGTGGGAATATTTTTGCAGTTAACCTATTTATGGGAAACTTCCCCCAAATGTATTTTAAATTCACTGGTGATAGAGTCCCAATAACTGATATAAACCAAAATTAAAATGCCTGTCTCTTTTTCTCTCCTCCCTTTTCTCTGTGTTTTTCCTCCTCCTACTGGCACTGTCTCTGCTCTCCTGTACAGATAATAAGAGATATAGGTCTAGAAATCCCATGGTTTCACTAGCCCACTTCTGTTACTAGCCCATTTTCTTAGGAGACATTTACTGTATAATGTTCTTTTATGCACTGGGGGGTCAGATTCTGGGATTTAACACTTTTAACATCTTGTAGCTGTGAGGTGGTGGCTATGATACACTGCATTGTTCACTTAGCTGCTGCAACAGAAACAGTGGAAATGTAATAATGTTAGTATTGACTTATTTCATCTTTGAAGTAGTGAAAGAAGCTGAATTAATTCCAGTGGAAGCTTCTTAAACTTCAGCCATTGAATCAGAGACTCCAGATCACCCTAGACCTTAGAATGAGACTTATTGGCCAGGGCTGAGCAAAAGGGAACTATGGTAGGGGAAAAGCTTTGTATGTATCTTATAACTATCATTTCTCTAAACTAATCAGAGGGAGTCAAAGGATGACTTTATGAACCCTGACTGGTGTGGTTCCATTGGTTGGATGTTGTCTGACAAAGTGAAAGTTTGCTGGTTCGATTCCCAGTCAGAGTTGTGGGTTCAGTTTTTCCTTGGGGAGCATTTGAGAGGCAACTAATCAATATTACTCTCTCATGTCTCATGTCAATATTTCTCTCTCCCTCCCTTCTCCTTTCTCTAAAAATAAATAAATACAAATCTTTTAAGAAAGAATTAGTTTATCAATACCATAGAAACTTATTAGATAATGGAAAATTTAAGCAACTTATACTGATGTTATTCTAGTTTATGAAGAGTGTTAAAATCCAGTACACATATTGTTTAATTCCATCTGTTGGACTTTGTTGGTTGATGCAGTTAGGTATATCTCCGGTTTATAAAGATAAATGTGGTTTTCTGTCCTAGTATATGATTAAAAGCTATTTTTTCTTTTTTCTTAATTTTAGCATAATTTACCGCACAGTGAAATATATAGATCTTAATTTTACAGTTCCATGAGTTTTGACAAATGTATGTACCATGTAATCCACACCCTGATTGAAATATAGACCATTGTGAGATAATAGAAAAAGAAAGTGTGTGTGTGTGTGTGTATGTATGTGTGTGGATTACACACACACACACACACATATCTGCTCTCAATTTCTGGCACAGGGATCCTAAAACCATTGTAAATTTCTTTCTTTTTTATTATTTTTCAAGTACAGTTTTCTGCCTTTCCCTCCCACCCCTTCCCCCGACCCTGGCCCTCCTCACCTCCTTCCCCTGTTTTCACCCCCCCTTGTTATTGTCCATGTGTCCTTTACAATTGTTCCTGTAAAGCTTTCACCTTTTTCCCCCCATTATCCCATCCCATCTTCTCTCTGGTCACTATCAGCCTGTTCTCAATTTGAATGTCTTTGGCTATACTTGTCTTGCTTGTTCATTTTGTTGATTAGGTTCCTGTTAATGGTGAGATCATATGGTAATTGTCTTTCACCACCTGGCTTATTTCACTTAGCATAATGCTCTCCAGTTCCATCCATGCTGTCACAAAGGCTAGGAGCTCCTTCTTTCTTTCTGCTGCATAGTATTCCATTGTATAAATGTACCATAGACAATGAAATAAAGAACAAATTCACAGTAACTAGAGGTGAGTGGAGAGGAGATAATGGGGGAAAAGGTGAGAAGTTGTTAAGAAACAGGTATAAAGGATGCATGCACAAAGCCAAAGGAGTGGTAGGATCAAGGGTGGGAGTTGGAGATGGCTGCGGTGGGTGGGAGTGGTGGGGGGAAAATGGAGACAACTGTACTTGAACAACAATAGAAAAAGAAAAGAAAAAAGAAATAAAATGCATCACTCATACAGAAAAAAAAAAAAGAAGAAGAAGAACTACAGGTGATAACCTGGGCTTGTGACTGGTGCCTGGATCATGTGTGTGTGGCAGCAGGTCGGGCAGTCTTGTGGGATGAAGTTAGGATCTAAATTATCTCCAGGTAGATAAATCTCTAGGTAGATAGTGTCAGAATTGAATTAATTGTAGGATGCTCAGCAGGTGTCTCAGAGAATTGATTAGTGTGGGGCGAAATTTCCACAAATTTAGTGACCAGAGTGAACTATTTTATGTGAACAGTAAAGGGGACTCACAGGAGAGAAACACACAATCGAGAAGAACTGGGTTTTTCCATATGTAGGAAGAAACAAATGGTGTTTTTCCTTTTAACCACCAACCTAGAAAGTTCCATCATTCCCCTTTCCACTAAATCTCTTCTTAACAAGTGATACAGCTGTTCTAATTTCTATCACTAAAACTTAGTTTTTACCTGTTCTTTAAAGTATACATGGATGAAACCCTACTGCGTGTACTCTTTATGCATTGTTGATTTGCACGGTATTGATGCAGACCCTGGCTCGTGGGGTCCGTGGCGTTGTGGCTGAGATGAGACAAATTCACATGGACTACCGAATCTTGTGGAGGAAAAGGGATGGCACGGCCACTCTCTCAAGGGGAGAGTGCCTCAGAGTACCATGGCCACTCTCTCAAGAGAAGTGCCCCAAGCCTTGCCTTGACAGGCTTTTATTGCTTTTCTGGGTACTTTACATGGAGGATGGTCCTCATTTACGATGCACAGGTTTGCTTTAGGTGGTTACCTTTTACAGAAAACAAAGGAGAGGATGTTGCTAATTACATCAGAAAGGAAGGATATTTGCAAATGTAAAGGGAAAAGTGGTTGAACTGGTTACACTCGTCCTTAGAAGGTTTAGAATAGATTTTAGGAAGTTACTTTAAAGGTATGCAGTGAATGTTTGCTGCCTCAATTTAGGGTGAGGGAGTTTTAGCAAAAAGCAAGCCTCAAAGCAGCCTAGGTACAATGCAGGCCTGGTTTCCCATGGGAGAACCTATCTGTGGGCATGGGTCTTGTGTACCAGACCACGCTTTTCACTGGCTTTTCTGAGTGGGAGCTGGGCTCACGTCACGCAGAATGGTCTCTTATATCCCCCCCCCCCCTTGTTTTTAGTTAGGACCACTATAGATCCCACAAAGCTTGCTACTTGCTGGTCTCTCACATGACCCTGGGAAAATAATAATGCAAATGCGTCAAAGTACACAGAGCATTGTTATAATCAGTAAGCAACCAGCAGTTCCAAAGACCCACATTCTCAGATTAAGGCCATCAGTCATTGTCTTGCAGTAATGATCAAATAATAGATAACATTCAAAGAACTGTGAGGGCTCATTTAGAGTCAGGGTCAGATAGCTAAAGGGCCATAAAACTTTTGGGAACAAACTCATTTCAGGCTTGGACCCTTATCATTTAAATTGAGGATATTAGCAAAGCAGGTTTCACAGGATTTTATGCATTCTTTCTTAGGCCTGATCACTCTGGGGAACCTGCCTTTTCCAGCACAGGGCCGCACCCACCTCCGGCATTGTTTCAGGTTTAGGTGGAGCAGGGGAAGTAAGGCAGCCAAGAGATTAGGAGATTTCTTGCAGACAGAATGAGGACTCAGGCTATGTCAAAGCCACGGGGCAAAGGTCCATCACCCCCTTTTTCTATAGCCCCACCAAGTACTTCCCTAGGGGCCCCTTAGTGATCATGTCTGTCTTAGGTCATTCCTCCCTTAAGGAATCTTACCCATCATTGGCTAACTGGTCATGCACTGGGGGCCAAGCAGGGTAAAGTAAGGTGGGCAGAGGCAGTGCTCCTATCAGGGAGAGAAGCTTTGTCTCCTCAGTGGCTTAGGGTCCCAAGGTCTCTCATTCAGCTGTAGCCATGAAGGGTTACAGTTTCTGAAACCAGGCAGGGTGGTTCCCAACATCATCCCAACACCCCTTTTTTTGTTTGTGAATGCAATTGTAGTTGTTAAGCCTGGGAAACCTATTATTTGCTGCTCTCAAATGCAACCTTGAGCAAACAACCTCCATATACATCGTAAAACACAAATAAGGGTTAAGACAAGAAGGCATCTAAGGACTGCCATGACCCAAACTTATAAATTCAGTCCATTGAACCAGTTTTTAGGGTTCGGCCATTGTAGATTATCATGGAAGGTCTGGAACACTTTGTTTGGTAAGGCCTTTGCTCAAGCATTAAGAGACTTGATGTCCGCCCATGTGGTGGGGACACACCTAAAAGGAACATTATGGGGCACTGGGGGGTTGTTGCCTTCAGCAGAAAGTGCTTGAGCCTTGGCCTCTGTCATTGGGGAAGGCCCCATCCTCCTCTGTTGGCGGATCCAGGCCTGTGAGTGACAGTGTGGGTGTCTGTTTTCCTTCTCATTGTTCAGGGTCAACTGGGCCATCTGGTCTGTTAGTCGATCAGTTCTCAGCTCCAGGTAGCAAAGCTTGGTGTCTATTTTGTTCATGATAAGGTTTTATTCTTTTGGCTGGTAGCCAGACAGGACCTGTAGGAATGGAAACACATGCATATCTTCTTACCCATGTTAAAAGATCTATAGGGCCCTTCCAAGAGTCATTTCCCAGTGGATTTGTATATAAAACCTGAAGATAAGATGACTTTGGCTCTTTCTTCTGAAAATGTTTCTCAAATGGAGTACAAAGTGATTCATCACAATTTAGAAAATTATATGTAAACATATCTAACAATCAGATTTTAGGGGGAGGACTCACGACTCCCCCTTTTTTGTTTTTTAAGAAGATTTTTAAAAGTGTGATGAGCCCATTCTACAATGTCCTGACCAGTTGGATTGTAAGGCATTCCTGTTTTATGTTTCGCTGAAGAAAAACCTGAGTAGAATGGGCAAGGTATCCAGGGCCATTATCGGTTTTAATTTGCTGAGGCCATCCCAAATGACTAAAGGCCTCAAGCCAATGGGCTTGTATATTTTTAGCAGATTCTCCTGTTAAAGCAGATGCATGTAGAGCACCAGAGTAAGTATCAATAGAAATATGAACATATTTGAATTTTCCAAAGGGAGTGTAATGAGTGACATCTGTTTACCAAATTATTTGAGAACTTAGTCCTCAAGGATTAACTCCTGTAGATGGAGGTGCCTTGCTAAGGGCTTGGCAATCAGGACATTCTTTAATAATTTGCTCAGCTTGGGAGAGAGGAATATTAAATTGTTTTCAGAGTGCCTGGCTGTTTTGATGAAAAAACTGATGAGAAGCTGTTGCTTGCGGGAAGGCAGTAAGGACACTGACTAAGGTATCTGCCTTATTGTTACCATCCACCAGGGGGCCAGGAAAGCATGAATGGGATTGAATGTGAGTGAAGAGGGGGTGTTCTCACTTGTCAAGGAGGGACTGTAGGATCAAAAATAGGTTAAGTAGATTGGGGTCAATAGAAGTCTTAATTAATGCCTGATCTAGATGCAGAGTAGTATAAACAGTATATCCTGAGTCACAAACTGTATTCAAAGGTTGCTGGGGCCATTGCTTGCAGCAAAAATCTCAGCCTTTTGAGTAGAAGAATGTCCTGAGGATATAAAACTTCTCCAGTTTTTTTCCCTCTTGCCAGGTAATAGCAGCCCTTCCGGTTTTTCTGGACCTGTCAAGAAACAGTTCTCGCCCCAGTTATTGGTGTTGGGCTGACCTTTTCTGCTAGCCTTATTTGAAGGAACGGAATATTTTGAAGCAATTTATCTGAGGGCAGGTTAGTTTCTAGTCCTCCTACGAAATCAGCTATGGCACACTGAAATTCTAAAGGCTGAGCTGCCAACTGCTGTGAATAGACTTGAGTTAAGGGGATGTGAATAAAGGCAGGATCATATCCAAATAACTGCTGTGTTTGCTCATGTCCTTTTTTAATAAGATGGCACAATGTTTGTAGTTAAATATATATTTTAGTTATATAGGTGGTAATAGTACATTGTGGCTGATGAGAAAGAAAAAGCCACTCTATCATAGCTAAGTGGGGTGATAGCTGTCTTACAAGACCTGTTGGGGTGCCTAAGGTTGGGAAACAGAAAAGCTGGACAGAAAACTGTGAATTAATTCTAGTTAGTTGTTGCTGCTGAATATGTTGATTTATTATATTTAATTCTTGTAGGGCCTTGGAGGACAGTTTTCTGGGGGAATTAAGATCCGGGTCCCCTTTAAAGTCATTAAATAAATGAGTTACTTGTTGGGTAGGTATTCCAAGGCTGGGTCGCACCCAGTTGATTGCTCCCAGAAGTTGTTGGAGGCTATTAAGAGTTAAATCCTTGGGTGGATTAATTTGAAGGACTTGAGGCTGAATTGTCCTGTTAAAAAGGATATAGCCTAAATATTTCCAAGGTTCTGAATGCTGGATTTTTTTCTGGAGCAATTACTAGCTCAGCAGAGACTACAGAATTTTTAAGAAAGGAAGTAGTTTTTGCTAAAATATCTTGAGAAGGAGCTGCAATCAGGATGTCATCCATATAATGATAGATAATTGAATTAGGAAACCAATCTCTTACTGGCTGAATGGCTGTATGAATGAAATGCTGGCAGATAGTTGGGCTGTTAAGCATTCCCTGAGGCAAAACTCTCCATAGAAACTGCTGTAAAGGTTGAGGATTGTTAATGACTGGGAGGGAAAATGCAAAATGCTCCCGATCCTTTTCTGCGAAATGGATTGTAAAGAAACAATCCTTTAGGTCAATAACTCAAAGTAGCCAATCCTTTGGAATGCAAGCTGGACTGAGGACTCCTTGCTGTAGGGGGCCCATAGGTTGGAGGGATTCACTGATTTTTCATAGATCATGAATAAGCCTCCATTTGCCAGATTTCTCACGATATCACATATGACTTCCTGCTCTGAACTAGGCTCTTTATCCTGTTTTGTGACTAGTTCCAGTCTTCTAGCCCATATGGGCAGGAGAGCAGTCCTGACTAGCCCCCAAGTTACTAAGTTTTGAGTTCTGATAGAAACACCACTGTCCTGTAAAGATCTTAACCTATCACCTGCATCTTCCCAAGCCTTTATATCTAAGGTTCCCTCCTCAGGAAAAGCAGGAGTATTCCTTTATAGTTTGTAAAAGCTGAATGAGATGCTGTTCCTTTACCTTGCAACCCACTCCCCAGAGGAGCTTCTGTAACACATGTCGATAAACTTCCTGCTCTTCAGATAAATCAGAGCTCATTCTTGCTATTAAAAGGCTCCTTTTTACTTTCGATTGTTGTCTTTTCAGATTCCACCACCTGTGCTGAACCCTAACTAGTTAGCTATTGAGGGATATAGTGTGGTGGGTCAAAATGTGCTGCTGGTGAAAGACAGTCAGTGAGAGGGGTACCAGACTTTCCCAGTACCCTCACCCCGCTTATGGGTTTCAGGTTCTCCCCCAACATTTAGGACTGCAAGGGGGGCTCATAGCACTGGGCGACCAACTTTTATATGGTGCTTCCCGGACGAGCCAGAAGTTAGATTGAGCAGTGTTGGAAGTCCCTATAAGGCGCCTGCATGTGTCGGGAATTGATCCCAGACACCCTCACAAGGTTCCGACTCATGTGGGAACACCCGATTTCTCAGGCTGAGGTGAGGAAGTGCCTTTTGTCTTCAGAGCTTGGCGAATGTCAAGAGCTCTCATACAAAACCTGTGACTAACACTAAATTCTTCTGGAAAGCAATCTTCAGAGTTTGGTTGAAACCAAAACACTCATTCACTATCTTTTCCTTGTGCAGGTGGACAGAGAGAAAAGGCAAAATCAAAAGGACCTCAAGAGGCGGCTTAACAGAAAAAGTTTGCTGAGATGCTTGTAAATTGTCCTGTAACTAGTTGATGTTTTTAAAGCCGATTAAAGAGAAAATCTTTGCTCTTTCTCCCAGGCCTAGACCTATTTGGGGGTTGTGCCACGGGGGAAGGGCTTGTGAGTGTTTTTACAATGTGCCTCTTGTTGCATGGACTGGCAGGAAACCTAGTGCTCTGTCCTGGTCCATGTCCAGTTAATCCTCTCACAGGAGTTCTGGTTTCCTTCCCTGTTGTTTCCCTGTATATTTTTTTGTTCCACTTTGTATAGCCTTCATTTCTTCCTTCATTTTGTGACCAAACTCAATCAATTCTGTGAGCATCCTGATTACTAGTGTTTCGAACTCTATATCAGATAGGTTGTCTATTTCCTCATTGCTTAGCTCTTTTTCTGGAGTTTGATCTGTTCTTTCATTTGGGCCGTACTTCTTTGTCTCTGTGTGCCTGTTTTGTTGTAAGTGGTGAAACCTTAGGTATTCACCAGGGTGGGGCAGCCCTCTTTGCTGCGTTATGGCGCTGTCTGTGGGGGAGGGGTCAGAGAGGGAGCAATGCCACTCGCTTGCTCCTCTCTAGCCACACTTTCCAAGGAACTCACCTGTGAGACTGAGAGTTTCTCCTGCCTTCACAATGCTCCCCTCCCCACCTCCAGGTTTTTACAGCTAGAGGTTTTGAGTCTTTAGATTCCCTGTCAGCCATCCCCAACTTGCTGTACCTCCTCTCTGCCCTGCCATCTCTGCCCTGCTACTGGTCTGGATGAATGTTTTTTTAACTCCTTGGTTGTCGGAGTTCCATGCAGTTTGATTTTCTGGCACTTCTGGTTGTTTATTAGTTTTAAATTGATTGTTATCCTCCTTTTGCTTGTGTGAGGAAGTGAAGCGCTTCTACTTATTCCTCCATTTTGGCTGGAACTCCTCTTTTTTTTTATTTCTTGTACTTAAAGTTTTTCTATATTACAGATACGAATCCTTCATCAGATACAATAATTGCAAATATTTTCTTCAGTATGTCATGTGCTTTTTAATTTTTAATGGTGTCTTTTGAAGAACAACATTTTAATTTTGATGAAGTCTAACTTACTTTTTCTCCCTACTTATTTTGGTTTTATTATTCTAAGAAATTCTCACCAACCTTAAAGTCACAAATATCATCCTATACTACTTCTAGAAGTTATATATACTTCCTGATTTTACATTTAAGACTATGGTTCTTATTGAAAACATTTTTTAAAGATTTTATTTATTTATTTTTAGAGAGACAAAGGGAGGGAGAAAGAGAGGGAGAGAAACATCAATGTGTGGTTGCCTCTTGCACACACCCTACTGGGGACCTAGCCTGCAACCTAGGCATGTGCTTGACTGGGAATCAAACTGGCAACTTTTTGGTTTACAGTCTGGCAATCAATTCACTGAGCCACACCAGCCAGGGCTAAATACATTTTTTATTAAGGTATTGTAAAGGTGTCAAAGTTCACTTTTTCCCATGTGATTAACCAGTTGTTTTTAACACCATTTGTTGAAAGAGATATTCCTTTCTGCATTGAATTGCTGTGATGATTTTGTGGAAATAAATGAACTATAAGTTATTCTTTTTCAAGATTATTTTGTTTTTTCTAGTTCCTTTCCTTTTCTATATACATTTTATTATATCCTCGAAAGAAGTGCTTGCTGCTATTTTAATTGAGACTGCAATAAAACCACAGGTAAGTTTGGAAGAAATTACATCTTAATAATATTTAAACTTCCAATTAATAAGCATACTATATATTTTCATTTATTTATTTATTTTTTAATTTCTCTTAAAAATGTTTTGCAGTTTTCTGTGTAAAGGTTTTACACATATTTGATTCATTTTTTCTATTTTTATATTTCTTGATGCTGTCATAAATGGCCTTATTTGAATTTTATTTGTCAGTCGTTTGCCACTAGTATGAAGAAATACAAGTTTCATATATTGGTCTTATATTTTGTGACCTCAATAAATTCAATTATTAAATTTAATAAGCTTATATTTTTGGTAGATTTCTTTGAGTTTTCTACATATAAAATTACATCATCTATAAATAAAGAAAACTTTATTTTTTTCCAGTTTTTATTACATTTCTTCTTGGCTACTACAGATCTTAGAATTTAGCATGAATAATTACATGAGTCAATTTATATATATATGTGTGTAATATTATGTATATATACACACATATATATAGTCTGGCACAAATATGCCCCTCTTTATTACAAAGTCTTATATTACAAAATCATAAGCATGTAATTCTATAACAACAATATCAAATCATATACACCATATGAAGTTTTAGGTGAAATATTTAAATTAAAACTATAAATTATTGTTACCCTACCAACCACACTCAAGCAGGATTTACTTCTGCTAGACCCTGTATATGTATTCCTCAAAGGGCATTGCTTAATGTCTAATTATATGGGGAGTTTTAAAACATCTTGTTGTTAATGGTTTCTAAAATATACTATATATTTTTTCCTTTTCTTTTTTTGAGAAACCTGATAATAGAAAAGAATACAGTCTTTACCATTGGGTATAATGTTAGCTGTGGACTTTTATCATGCCCATTATCTAACTGACGAAATCTATTATAGTCTATTAAAAGCTTGTATCACAATACAATATAGAGGTGATGTTTTGCAGAATTTTACACCTGAAACCTATATAGTTTTATTAACCAATGCCACCCAATATATTCAATAAAAAAGAGAAAAAAATGCTTGTATAGTGAATGGATTTTTTTATTCTATACATTTTTTATTCTATTTAGATGATTATATAATTTCTCTCCTTATTATGTTAATGTTGTTAATAGAAGAGATTGATGTTTCATTGTCAAACCAATCTTGCCTTCTTAAGTAAACTCCACTTAAAGATGATGTGGTATCCTTTTTACATATAATTAGATTTAATAAGCTAATACTTAGGCTCTTTAGTCTATGT
>PVJI01025541.1:0-20315 GCA_004026765.1 Micronycteris hirsuta | reverse complement strand
GGCCAGTCTCACACAGCACACCCTGCAGGGATGTCAATCACCTTGTAGAGAATGTAGGTTGTGCAACGAATCCCAATTATCCAGCTTCCATGACAGGGGCTGTGATGGCTTTGCCTGGAGTTTCAAAAATGGACTCAAGTTGAAAGTGACATATTTCATTGTGTTCATCGCAAAACTGATGCCTTATCAGAAGACCCATTTTTCTACTGCCTCTAGAATATTGACCACTGCAAACAGATTTACAGCAGTTTCACATATACTGCAGACAGTTCTTTCTGCAAGTCCCAAAGCAGAAAAAGGCCAGATTTCTGCCTTATTGCAAATATTTTGCACAACATTGAATTGAGGGCTTGAATAGAGATGTTCCATAATAAAACTTTTTGAGTTAAAAAGTTTAAACTCATTTGATTCCTTTTTTTCTTTTGCTCCAAGATTATATTTTAAAATAGAAATATGAGATGTTTTGGGAAGTTCTCAGTAGGGAAGGGCTAGAACTGGGTTTGAATCAGATTTAATATGTGTTGAAATCTCCATTCACAAGGTCCATGTCAATTAAACAAAAATTGTCTCTGTGAAATGTCTTTTAAGAGCAGACATTTTACAAGAAAACGTGCTTTTCTCACTAACTTTCCAAATGCGTCTGAGTCACATAACTTAGATTTACATCAGGTTCTTTGTAGAGCTTTAACCTTAAGACAGGCCTTTGAAATGAATTAGACTTCACTCTATAGATATGTGGTGAGCTTACAATGAATGGCAAATGTAATGAATGCATCCAATGAGTGAAAGACATCAGGATTCCACCCTTTGAATCCTGATCCTGTGCTAATTTTAAGTCCTTAAATTCTTCAAGTACTTGATCTTCTCTAAGAGGTTTCAGGGAATTTCAGGGTGCTTAAACATCAAAGAATTAAGTACAGATATAAACTGTTATAGTTGTCAGGGACCTTTGGCTTTTTTTCTAGGCCAGCAATTTCTAACTCCAGTGCTCAGGCCAACTGCCGGAACCCTCTTTCGTACTGATCAGAGACACGGATTTCTGGCTTCTGTCTTTACCTTCACATTAAAATCTCCCGGGGAAGGTTTTGGGATTGTCATTTTTATCCAAGCCTTTAGGTGATCTTCTGTACAGTCAGAGTGGAGACCCGCCCCCCATCTTGTGTTTTACAGTTGAGAAAATAGGAAATGAAAGTTTCAAGTATTTGCCTTGTATCTCTAGGCCAGCAGATACCAGGCTTACGATCAGAGCCGTTCTGAGCTCTCCCCTAAATGGAGCTGTCTCCCCCAACACTATCATGTACCATATACTGAACTAATTTAAGCAGGGGAGGAGGTAAGAACATATTTTAGATACATTTTCAACAATAAGGATTTTAAAAATTCATTTTACTTGAAATAAAATTAACCAAACAGATTCCCTTTAACACAGTTATTCTTAAATCAAGCTTTTATTATCAAACTTTATAATAACATTCTTCAGACACTTTTGCAAGTAAATTTTCCTAAGCCCTCCTTCAGCTTCTGAGGTATATGAGGTTTAAGATGTCTAAAAAGATGCCCATATATTTTCCTTTGGAAGCTGGAATCATTTAGGTAGGTTTATGTAAATTTTATGCAAATCTACACAGTTTATGCCCTCAAACTTATGGTGATCATAACTATTTTATTCACCAAAAGTTGGCCTTCAGCAAGATCCTACTGAGGACTGATGATCTATGCAGCTTCCTTCTGCCTGAATTTTTGTGACATTTATCATCATCCTACTTGGAAACTCAAAGACGTGTAGTACGTGAGTAGAAGGCTGAAATAAGACCCTCATTTTGCTCCCACCCAGGCTAAATTATCACTTCAAACCTTTGGAAGCTTACTCTGTGGAGTTTCTTTGCTAATTCCCTAGTACTACTCATTTTGATTCATTTATGCCACAATGTAACTGTTGTTTAGATTATAATTTTATTGAATAAAAAGACACACTTTAAGATATATGGAAAATATTACTAAATTTTATTAGATTTAAGAGTGACTGTTTGCCAACAGCCAAATTTAGAGAATATAAATTAGTGGCAATGCAGCTTGAGAGAAAAATTTTAAGGAGTGATGATTTATTAATTTTCAGAGCTTTATAGTCAGCTGGCAAAGGTTTTTCTATACCATTGTGGCTTGCCTTTGAAATTACTTTCTTTTCTAAAATTAGCCTGTCTGAGTTAAAATGACACAATAGCAATAATAGTGAGATAAAAATTGGTCTCTTTGTAATATAATCTTTAAGTATCTTAACTAACCTACGCAATAGTACCCTGAGTTTATAGCTGCTGCAATGTGCTCCATAAAAAGAGACTGGCACTAGGAACATTTATTGATCCCCATATTAGTTTTATCTACAGATAAATAACACATAAAAATGTAATCATATTTACAGAAAGTAGAAGGAGGCTTCTAGCCTTAAGAAGGAATTTCCCATTTAAATCCTCGAGACCTTGTTGTCTGACCTGTGCTGGGAGAAAGAGCACTAAGCTTAGAGCCAGAGGGTTCAGGTTTAGATGATGGTTCTGCCCTTTGCCTGTGTGAGTTTACGCCAGTGATAGAACTTCTCTGAGCCTCAGTTTCCTCATCTCCAAAATGGGGATACTGATACTAATGTTGCCTTCTTCACATGATATTATAAAAGTAAATGATAAATGTGAGTGACAGGAGGAGAAACTTTATTCCCCAGAATTCTAAGGAATGTGTCTCATGGAGAAGAAAGAAGTCAGACAGAGTAGTTGGACTGTAGAATATTCTATACACATCCTGCAATGTGTGCAGGACGGGGTCCTGGATCAGGTCAATCATGTCTAAGCAGCAGGAGGGAAGGAGAGCACAGGGGAAAGGGAGCATCCTGAGTGCTTTGAGCATTGCACCCTTGGGAAAGAACGGGGTAGAGGGAAGTATTTATGAGTAAAATGGATGGATGGATGGATGGATGGGTGGATGGATGGATGGATGGATGGACGGATGGACGGACAAATTAGGCAAGCCCTTGTACCACCTGTTGAAGAAAACCATCAGTCAATATCTTTGGAATGGCTGCTCAATGGGCAAGAAGAGGCCCTCAGGGTAGCTCAGAATTCTTTAGGTTTGACATGTAAATTTTTTGTGTGTTTTAAACTTTTGTACAAACACAAGTTATTTCTGTTTCTTAAATAAGGCCAAAGGTGGTTGAATTGGCTGCTTTAGGAGGAGCCACAGTTCCACTCCCGGAAGGCTTGGACTTCTTCAAGCTGTATTGAAATCTTGGTCACAAATGCTCAGCACCTCGATAAGGGTGGAGAGCTATACTCCGTGTTTCAGCCCATGGCTACCAGCATTTAAGCCCTCCATAAAACATTACAGTCAAGTTAAACTTGGAGTGCCGAGAGTTCATTTCTACTTTATCTTTGTGATATTCTCCAACTTAGAAACATATGAGCTATGCATTAGCCAGGCTTTGGAACAACTCCAAATTTACAAGGTGTTAAGGTCTCACTAAGGGCAAACGGGCCTCCAAAGAGCCTGTTTTGTCCACGATGTTCATGAAGTATAGCACAAAATTATTTTATAGTATGATGGCTCTCTATAGGGTTGCATTAAAATGGAATCATCATCAGAAACCTATCTTCCACTTTTTCAGTGATATGAAGAATGAATCTTTTATTCCAGACCATTTATAATTCATTTCCTTAACACCCCGTCCTTCCTTCCTACATCATTCATTCATTAAACACTTAGCATCTTCCATGTATGTTACTAGACATTTGGCTAGATGCTAGTGTTACAAATATGGAGTAGATGAGACCTGGATTTTGACCTAACAGAGCCTCATCTTCAAGAGTCTAAAGCAACAATATAGGATGAGGTATTAGGAATGGGGATGAGAAAAAGAGTTTGCAGCAAGTAGCAGGTAACCAGTGGGTGAAAGAAGGAAAGTGGAATTTGAAATGAAAATTCCAGCATGATTATGATGGTGTTGGTATTAACCTATAGCCTTAGAGATGCCATATTGCTCTAAATTCTTTATCTAATATAAGAGAAAACAGATACTGGAAGGACATAGGACAAGGCATGGTCCTCTCCAAACTAAGTCTCCTCAAGCCCTTCCCAGTGTTTTGGTGGAATTCCAGATAATCCCATCTTGTTAATGAAAGGTATCAGGCAGTTGGGGTACTGCCTATTCCTGAAAGATTTTGTTTTATTGTATTGTGATGCCATCTGTTTTAACATACTTTTTATTTTCTATGATAGACATATAATCCAACAGAATAATAATTGATCATTTCAACTGCTCATTAGTTTAATCTAGTTCTCTGCAGATGAAGACTGTTTTTGCTTAAACCCATATTCTAATAACACTTTCTGGAAGGCACCTTTATTTTTTCAGGTTAGTTGTTCACTAATCAGTATCCCCAGAGTTTAAGTGCTCAAAATGGTACCTTCCTTATTTTTTAAAAACCAAGATGGTCTGCAGAATTTTCTAATTAGTTCCCACAAAAATTCAGCAAAAGTGCTGATAAAAAGGAGATGCTATTTTATGACTACACTCAGTGACAGATATTTAATCAAGTTTATTTCTCACCAGACACTTCAGTTTATAGTTTCCTAACAAAGAGTGGTAAGATCTAAATTACCAGGCAACCACAAATTTAAAGAAAGAGATGAAATAAAATGACCTTTTAGTCTAACCCCTATGATATCCATTTGGGTAGCAACTTAGGCAAATCTGTTTTACAAAGGCCCCACTTTTTTTTCTCTGTCTTTAGACAAAATATTGGCCTCAGAGTACCCAGGAGGTTACTAGACCAATTCCAATTTTTTGATTCTTGGCCTAATTTTCTCTTTACATTGCCAGGATGGACACAGGGTCCCATGTACGCATTGAAGCAGAATTTACTAGAGGTGAAAAAAAGAAAAAATAAGAAAGAAACAAGTAAAACAATTTAAAAAAGAATACAGTCATCTCTTCCTAGATGAGCTCTGGAAATAAGTGAGGGTGTGATTAAAACGAGTCATTATCCCATTGCCTACTCCTTTTGTAGCAAAGACAGTGATGCTATGGAATAGATGCTGTTAAAGAGGTATTTATAAAACTATTAGTCTCTGAAACAGTAGACAGGCAGCAGTGTGGTGTTCTGGAAAATGGTCAAATAGGAGGAATCGTTTTATTTAAAATTTAATATCTTTTTTTTTTCCTGTATCATTTTGAGGAGGCTTTTTTTTTTTCCTTAAGCAAAATAAGTCTTTTGCACTGGTAGGTAGTAAGTGAATTCTTCTTGCCAGCAGAAAAAAGAGCAATTTTTGAATGTCAAAAGTAGCTCCTTTGTATGAAAATATCACATAGCCAAAGACATTTTAGAGAAAAAAGGGAAGATTCGTGTTCTGAATTAATATTTAAAAAATATACAGGCAGTGGAATGCTAGCAATAGAACATGAAGAAATTGATATAAATAGGCTGAGAAGATCAAGAAATCTTATCTACAGTTCAGGCAGCCCCAAAGTCTGAATGTTTATCCTGTTTGTAATGCTCCCAGCTTTTTCTGAGGTCTTAGAATGATAATTTATCACCCAAGGCCATGCCTATAGGAGATAGGTGTTCCTAATCATCCTGTTTAGTTCAAGCATTTTTTCCCTGCTTACCTTCCACTCTATGTTGTGGTGCAAGATGGCCCTCAGGGCAAAGTGTGAGCTACCCTAGATGTAGAAGATGGAGCTAGTGCTAAGAACAGAAGTAGAATAATCTCATACTGGCTTTGTCTTTAAATCTTTAAGTTACACTGACAACTTTGGGATTCATACATTCCACGGTGTCTCTTTATCCAGTATTTATGTAGAGCAGAGCATCAACCAGTTACAATGAGTTTTGCAGAGGTGGTGGACTCCAATTGCTTTTACCTATCCAGTCTCCCTTCCTGCTTCTTTGGTAATAACACGTGCTATATCTTTGAAGAACTCACTCAGTACCTGTGTCCCATGGGAGCTCCGTGGCACTGTCAGTCTAGCTGTCATGCCTTTCTTCCCTTTAGTCAATGAACATGTGACCCAAGCATGAACAGTGAGATAGATGCTCTTTCATGACTTTGAGACTTGAGTGGAATGACACAATGATGGGACATGGTCACAGATTCATTTTGCTAGTGGTACCCTGAAGAGGGGTCTCACTGATCCGTTAGTCCTTTTACCTAGATAGTGTGAATTGTCCTGATTTCTTCTTCCCAAGGCCTGGCTAGTCAATTTCTTTGATCCCATTAACTACCTCACATCATTACAATAAATTTGATTTTTAAATTAGCCAAGATGTTTGCAACCAAAAAATCCTAATTGCAGTATGTGAAAAAAAATCTTATTATGACTCATTTGTGAAAAGATAGGTGTCTGGGTGAAAAGTTTTGTGGAGGTAGTTCTCCTACTTTCAGAAACTCTTGCATTGTCTTATTTCTTCCAATTACATTTGGCTCAATTTTTTTCATTCACTTATTTATTCAGTTACATAGGCTTTTTATCCCTTCATTGGTTGACTGTCTACCATTTTCTAGATCTAAGGATATTCCCTTTAGGTATCTGAATGAAAACCCCCTTATCTCCCTTAAGTCTTCACATAAATTCACCTTCTCAATGTTGTCTTTGTCTTCCTTCCTGTCTACAGTCTATGATACCCTTATCCTGATTTTCTTAATAGCACTTTTTATCTTCTCAGCTACCATATAAATTACTTATTTACTATATGTTTTGGTTGTGGTCAATCTTCCTGAAATAGGAATTAACTCCAAGAAGATGGGATTTTTTTTTTTTTTTTTTTTTTGTCTGCTTTGTTCATGTTCTTATTGCCATCCTCCAGAATAGTTTCTGGCACTTATTAAGTAAATAAAATGGATTAAATTTTCTTTTTTAGGTACATTCATGCACTACTAAAGAAGCTTATTGTGGAGGTTTTCTAATGTGGTTTGCTAGACTGAACTCCCTTCCTCTTTGAATGACGATGGGCCACAACATAGATACCAGTGGGAGATCTGCAGTGTGGAAGTGAAGCAGCAGCTGCTTTACAGCTAGTGCCTGTCTTGCTTATCTGCTGGCTCACTTATTGGTGTGAAGCAGCAGCCAGGCCTACAATTGTTCTATCTTCTTATGGACTTTTCTTTAGTTTTACCAAGTCGTAGACTAGGCATGTGTTTTAGCTCCATGCCCAACGACTTGGCTTCTTCACACATACCACCCAATTCAGAGGCAATGAGAACACACAGGTTCTTATAGTTTGTTCTCATGGGCTCAAGTCACACTTGTGAATTTTAGCTTGTCTTTGATGTGATCTACTTTATGTCAATCTTTTCTTTTCAACTGCTTGCCTTGAACTTCATATTGCAGTGACAAACTAAAGACATTACAGAGGCAGAATAGCCATCTCTTGGAATTGTGTAAGGTCAAATTCTGTTAAAATGAAATTTTAAACTCTCTATCTATTATCTATCTATCTATCTATCTATCTATCTATCTATCTATCTATCTACCTACCTATCTACCTACCTACTATCATAGTGGTTCTGCTTCTGTAAATGCCAAATGAACTCTAATCCCTGATTGATAGAGATTTGGTATCTGGAAGTAGGGTGCTACCATAATAAAACCTAAAATGTAGTAGTAGCTTTGGAATCAGGTGGGGTGTAGAAGTAGAAAACACTGTAAAATTTTTGAGGAGAGTGTAGATGAAAACCTCAAGTACTTTGAATGACTATTCATAGAATTTTGAATTTTTTGGAGGCCAGCAGTAAGGACTGAAAGGAATAAGAGAAAAGTCTTATTGCCCACTGAAGTAAAGGGCAGAAATTTAGCAATTTGCCGGGATTAATATGGAAAGTAGAAAATGTGCCTAATGAACTGGAGATTTAGCTAAATAGATTTCAGTTTGCAGGATGACACCCAGTCCACTGAGCCACAACAGTCAGGGCTTAGCTAAGTAGATTTCAAAGCAAACTATTTAGTTACCACCTGGCTTCTCTGCCTCTTGAAGTAAAATGCGAGATAAGAGAGAGAGAAAGGGAGAGAGAGAGAGAGAGAGAGAAACTCAGGGAAGGACTGTTAAACACAAAGAAGCCGGAATGTGATGACATGAAGGTTTGAAAGCTCTGAGACTCCTCACACGGTCCAGACTGCTAAAAAGTAAACAAACAAACCAACTCTGAGCACAGATCAAATTTAGGACAATGCCAGAAAAACATGTGAAGGAATATAAGGTCCAGGGTGTGACCATAAAATCTTTTATTAAGATCTCAAAAAGGCCTAAGTTGATGCCTCAGAGAACCTTCCATCAGACTAATGGCCCTATGAAAGGATGATGACTGTGCCACAGAGATTATCTCGATCAAGCAATAGGGCTTCAGAAAGTGTCAGGACACTGTCGTTTATCCATCTCTGCAGAAGCCCAAGGTTTATCCAGAAGAGGTTTGTAATTGTGCCTTTTTTATTTTTCTATTGAATTTGACCCCAAGAAATTTCACAAGGGACTCACAAAGTTCTCAAAAGAGATATATTCACCAGCTTGGACTAAGTGGGACAGTGATAGTATAGAACAAAGAAAGACTGGCCTTTAAATCCTCAGAATTTTAATGTTTTCTACCTGTTGTGAAAATGGAAAGATGATTTAGATGATGTAGAGCCCAGAGGACAGAATAGGGAAACATGAAGAATTGTTTATGATATTTAATCCAGGACCTTCCAACATTTGCACAGCTGAATTCAGAATCGCTGTGGACTGGTATCTCCCTGTGTCTCCCAGCCCCTACTCTGAACACCCTGTACCACCATTGTATGTTTGGGGATGTGGGGAGGGGGCACATCATTTGTCTCCTTTATTTCACAGGTCTATAAACTGCAAGAATGATGTACTTGAGGAGTTGCAATGCAGGGTAATTCTTGAGGTAGCTCATTCACACTTGGAACTGATTCAGATGATGAGACACTAGACTTTGAGCTGATATTGCAGTGGGATGCAAATTTTGAGGTCTTTGGGGGCAGTGAGTATATTTTGCATTTAAAAGGGACACGAAACATTGAGAACCAGAAGATGGACTGTAGGTAATCTCCAAGGTGACCCCCAATGATCTTTACCTTCTGAGAGTTACATTCCTATATAATCTCTTCCTGTTGAATATGATCTTGGCTTTTGACTCAATTCTAACAAGTAGGATACAGCAGAAGGAATAGGATGTGAGTTTTGAGATTAGGTCATAAAAGACTATGGCTTCCATCTGGGAGGCTCTCTCACTGTCTTTTGAATGGCCCACTCTGGAGGAAGCCACCTTCCATGTCATGAGGCAGCCCTGTGGTGAGTATCATGGGAGTTAGCCTGAAAGTGGACCTCCTCAGGCCTGCCAACAGCCATGTGAATAAGCTTGCAAGCAGATCCTCCCCAGTCAATCTTTGAGATGACTACAGCCCCAGCCAAGTCTTGAGTGTTGCTCATAAGAAAACCTGAGCCAAAACTAGCTAAGCAAGCTGCTCCTGAATTCCTGATCTATAAAAACTGTTGGATAATAAATGTTTTGCAATTTCTAGTCTCTAAGTTTTGGGATAATTTTTTATGGATAAAAATACATTTTTATTCTAGAAGATAGACTATGCTAAAATTTTTCATCATTATTATGCAATACTTTATGAAGAGGCCATTCCAATCTGTTTAGTAAGATGACATTGTCAATGAATTCCTTTGTCAACATTTGAAGAGGGCCAACCTCAAGTTTGGTCTCCTACCTCTTCACTGTCTCACTTGATCTTTTGATTAATTAATTCTTTTAATTATAAAATGATTGCTAAAAAGAGCATTTAGACACGATGTTTTCTTGTGTCCTTTAACTTCTCCTAGGTTAGAATGCTTAAAGATAAAATGAGTTGAATTAATATATAACAGTAGCTAACCTTTATGGCATGCTTTATCTGTACCAGGAACTGTGAAAATAGCTTTTCTGTAATCATTTTAGATAATTCTCATGCCAACCCTTTGGAGTAAATATCATTATTTTTCCTACTTTAAACAGACTTGCCCAATGTCACACCCTGGTAAGAGGTGGATCTGAAATTTGAGCCCATGCCTGCCTGCTGCATGGCCTGAGCTCTTAATCATTCTTAAAAGATCCGTGCTTCTTGGCATAAACAGGCTATTGCTAATGAACTGTAATGAGTGGATTCTCTTCATGGCCCAACACTTACCAAATAGAAACAGGCAAGCCTTTCCATGTCCTCGTGGATGGAGCCTGAGAACAGTTTTGAATCCAAACAGGTCTCTTTACCAATTCTGGGCCCATGATGTTTTTGAGAGAGGAGTCGATGCCCATGCTAAAATAAACTCTGTCACCAGGTTAGAGCCTCTGCCTCTAGGAAAACTTTGGTGGATCTTGAATGTTGTTCAGAATGTGAAAGATATTTGAACTAGCCAGCTCTATTGATTTTCAGGATCAGAAGTACATGATCCTAAGGCATCAGTCTCAGGGTGTACAGAGACATTTGGCTGAATAGAACAAAAACTCCCTGCCTATACCTGTAACCAAGACTACAGTCTCTTTGTCCCTCAGTAAGGGAAGTAAACGGAGCTTGTATGGTGAACTGTTTTATGCCAGAGCATTTACTAGATGTCTTAAACATCTAGGACAGTGATTTTCAACCCATGCGCCACAAGAATTTTTAAAACATGCAATAACTGACTATTTAGTCAGGGGCACTGACCTTTGTTCACTTAGATTGTCACATAAAACAATGACAACGGCCAGCACAGCAATGCAATAGCCATCCGGTGTAAATGAATCAACATTATACCTATTTTTTTTGTCAGGTTGGGAAAAACATTTTCTGGTGTGCTACAGAATTTTAATAATTAGTTTATGTGTGCCATGAGATGAAAAAGCTTGAAAATAATTGGTCTAAGGTCATTCTGACAAATGCCATTGACTCATTGATTTGTTATTTTTAAAACACAGTTGAAAAAATAAAATATAATGCATTCCATCGTATTAACAAGTGTCTTTGTTCTATTTGAGAAAGCAGATCTTTTTAAAGAATTTGGCATTAGTACAATTTTGAAAACTGGAATGCTGGTTAAATTTCTTAGCTAAATACTTATTTTTATTTGCTTTTTTCTTTCACTAATTCTCCAACAGACTTAATTTCTTCAAAATTCAATGCTTTATATATCCCACTTTTAAGTTACAGAATAATTTAAAAATATAATTGTTGGGAAACACAGTCCATGTTTTTTCAGTTGACTTTCTCATACAGAGACTATGCATTTAGTCACAGGGTGATGGTCAGGCCAAATTATATCTTATCGCACCAGAGTTTTTAGGTCATTTCCAGTTTCTAATTTTTTCTTTTCAAACTTTCACTTGAAAAGAAAATTAATTGGGAAACACCAGCAGAGCCTTTTCCTTCCTCTTTCAACTACTCAACTGCCAACTGCCAATTCTTTCTGAAGTCTTTATCTGATGTACAAAACACAGGAAAATTGTGACTGTTTCTGGAGTTGGCAATAGTTAAATGGAATTATAGAGGCTGACTCAAACCAACATGTATTTTGTGGAGACTTTTGATTACACACAGCTTTCTCTGAGACATAAAAACCTCTTGAAGGATTAGCTTGCTGGAGAGAATTACCATTTTGGAAGATTTGTGTCACATTTCAATGATAAAATTATTCAGAAAAAAAATGCTCTTTGTAAATAATCTCTAAATTCTCACAGACATCTGAGCTCTTGGGGGCCAGAGTCAGGGCACAAATTTGCATAGATTAAACAGACAGAAACACACACATGCATTTCATAATCCAAATGTCTCTTTGTTGTGTTATGATCCTCTCTGGAAAGTATCATCAGCATAACAGTACTGTCTCGTCGAAAAAAACCTGCGACACAAGCCATGAGAACAGCATTGTAGAAACTTTATTTTAACCACGGATGCAGCTATATGAAGGTGGCAACTCAATGAACTTCGTTAAGTATGTTATATGCATCTTTTCCTTAATATACAAGTGTGAAATATAATGTCTTTTAAATACTTTAAGGGACCCAAATCCTATCTCATAAACAATTTACCCCATGATAGCTCTTCTGATATATCTACATACTCTTTTTTAAAATGGGATTTTGTGCATTACTGTTAAATGAGTTAGTGCTGGCAACAAGATTCCTAAGGATATTTTTACCAAAATATCTGATCTGCTGGTTGAATTTTTTTTGGTATTGTTTCTATCTTATTAGGATTTCAAGACATTATAAAGTATCAATGTTGAAAATTAACTAGGGATTCAGTGCCTAAGTTATTGGCACTGAGTCCTAAGGTTAGTCCTATTGGTCAGTTTCTCATCAGAAATAGTGTAGATAAGTTGAATAATTTTACACATTTAACTGCTGACAAGCCACTGCAACCAAGGAACAAAGGTGGAACTCAAATGCTAACTTCTCTATGAAGATGGAGTCCGTGTCAAGCAAAACTCCGACTTCACAGAAACTCATTTTGCAAATTAGCCAGTTGACCTCAGCTCTCTGGCTCCTGTTAAAACATTTCATGGAGGAGAGGTAGTGGCGTGAATCTGTGCTAGTGCGCCTTATCTAAGGCCTCCTTAAGCCAGGCTCCCACACCCCAGCTTTCCCATCTCGGTGGGGTTGGGTGAGACATTTTGGAGAGGTTAGCTCTGACTGTGAAATGCTCTGTGACAGACAAGACCCAGAGAACATGGCTGTGTGATGAAGGGAGCATGTGTATATGTGTGGAGTAAGGGTGGGCAAGATGGAGGGGAAGGTGGAGGGAGGAAGAGAGCCGTGATATTCCTGGAAATAATTTGCTCCCAAGTCACCCTGGTAAAAGGCATCTCCCTTAAATCAAGTAGGCATAATGAATGGTGTGATACCCAGTAGCCTGCACAGTTATAAATACATGGCCTTTCATCCTGGAGATGGCCCATTACCACTCACTAAAACAGTCTGTCACAGTGGTGTTCTGGGGCCATTCATTTTTCATGACCCTCTTGGCGACGTGACTGGGATTTCCTGAAACTCCGCTCAGGTGCCTGCCCAGTGAGTTCTCTGCATAAATACCCTTTGATTCCTTTCTTCCAAAGGTTATCATGTCTTGGTTTTATTTGTGTGTGTGTGTTCCCCAAAGACAAATTAAAAAAGCAAACAAATAGAGCAAAAACTAAGCTTGGCCTTGCTGGAAACACAGCTTATTTACAGAGTAAAGGCTGACTAAAATTTAATCTTATGATATCAGGAATGTTCAAAGTTTACAGTTTAATGCATAGGAGGTAAGACATTTAAAAAATTATCTCCCCGTTCTCAAGGCTTGGATTTCACGTCATGAAAAGCAAACTTTAGCACAGCAATTGCAGCAAAGCAGGGTCTCCTGATTTTCAGGCTGCTTCAAATAACCGTTGTCCCTTTGATAATATTGACACCTATCTCCTTTCACAATCTAGTACTTCTCCTGCACTTTGTAACATATCCCATCTGTTTTTCAGGGCCACTCTTATAAGGAAGCCTGGAAGAGTGAAGAAAGGCCTGATTGATCACAAGGTCCTATCAAATGTCAAAGCTGGCCCTGGCTGACCTCCCATCTATTCAGAGCTGCTTTGATTTAATCTCCAAACTGGCTGCTTCTTCAGGCTGGGAGTTCTATCTGCAACCCATGTGTCAGCATTGAGATATGACCTGTTTCACGCTCCATTCATCTCATTTGAAGGACGGAAATTAAACTGGAGGGTGGAAGAGGGGAACTGCTCAAAATACACACACATTAGCTGAAGCCTTTTGTGTGGGTGCATTATAGGGGTTTGAACAACCATTAAAAATTATATTAAAATGAAATTGATCTTTACTTCACTGAAATGGTTTAGAACTTTTCCTCCCTTCACCTCCTTCATCTAGTCTTCTTTCTTTCCTCCCCATTCTGTAGTAATCATATGAACCTGATCTCATTATGGTTTAAAGTGAGAAAAAAATTATAATTTTTCAGTTTCTTTAAAAAGATGTCCTTTTGAAAATTTGCTTATGGCTTGCAAGTTGCACAGTAAATATTAAAAACAGAGCTACAAAATTCTGATAACCAAACTAATAGAAATGTAAACTGCTTTGTTTATCATTATTGATTTGTTTAACCTTTTAAGGTTTAAAAAATTAGTTAAAACTCAAACTTTGGGAATAATGTTATGCCTATCAGGACACTTGCTATAGTATAAATCTACATACCCTCTGTTCCACTTTATTTTTTGTTTTTAATGGCTCCTTGCTCTTTTTATTGTCCCCTTTATATTAATCAAGGCTAGTAACCAAATTAAGAAAAAGTTTGATTTCTTATAGATTTGTTTATTGTAACAAGTTTAAAAGTAAACTCTATTTCATTTACTAGAGGTATCCGAAAACTATAAGGAGAATATAATTATATTTTACTACACTTGATCTTAGCCAAAAGGCCGAGAAGCGATGAAGAATATAATTATATTTTAAACATATTGGGAAAGTTATCTACATTTATTTCTATGTTTTCTTCCACTTATACATTCATATATTTGTTATTTAAACTCTGTGCTGTAATGCTATCTAGAGAGGGAAAGTGTTTTCTATTTTTATTTAAAAAGTATATTGTAGCCCTGGCTGGTGTACCTCAGTGGATTGAGCGCAGGCTGGGAACCAGACAGTCCCGGTTCGATTCCCAGTCAGGGCACATGCCTGGGTTGCAGGCCAGGTCCCTGGTGAGGGCCATGTGAGAGGCAGCCATACATTGCTGTTTCTCCTTCTCTTTCTCCCTCCCTTCTCCTCTCTTTAAAAATAAATAAATAAAATCTTAAAAAAAAGTATATTGTACATTTTCTGTTATAACAATAGTACATATTCAATGTAGGAAAAAAACAAACAAACAGCAAAGACAAGTGAGGAGAGAGAATAAGAGATACAGAGAGAGAGAGGAAAGAGAGAGAGAGGCATATGCTATAATACTATTGACTAGAGTAACTAATATTAATACTTCAGTATTTATCCTTTTCTTTTCTTTCTTTCATTTTTTTTATTAGCATACTTATTATCTCCTTTATATGAAATCACACAACTCCTGCTTGAGAGATGAGTACCTCTTCAGGTTTTTTGGTCACTCTCTTTTATGACTATATAGTATCACTCTGTATAGAAGAGATTATTTTATTTTATTTTTTATTGAGCACAAGCCATTAATGTGAAATCCTCTTGCCAAGGTTTCTGAAATACAACAATATCATGAGCTTATCTTTTTTATTATTTTTTCACATTTTTAAAATTTATTTATTAAGTGTATTTATTTTTACTGTATTTTTTCCATTACCATTTAGTCCCCTTTTTATGCCTATGTTCTCCTCTAGGACTTTAATGGTGTCACAACTTATGTTTAAATCTTTTATCCACCTTGAATTTATTTTTGTGTATGGTGTAAGTGGGTGCTTGAGTTTCATTTTAGAAATTATTTTATTTTGCTAGTATTGTACTGATGGCAATTTAGGTTTTCTAAGTTTTCACTACTATAAATGTTACATAAAAATATTTTATGCTTCTATCATTTTATCTGAAATTCTCTAATTTTGATGAAAGTATATTCCCAATTTAATATTTGTAGTCAAAAGTACTTAACTTTTTTTTCTGGTTCTTCATTTAAATACGCACTTGGATATGACTTTCTTCCTAAAAACAACTTTAAGTACTTTGTTTAGTGCATACTGTTTTTTTGTTTAATATTTAATATATGAGGTCTGTCTGGAAAAAGACCAGCCATTGTTAATATAATGAGAATGATTTGTGTGACACTGATGTAACTGGCAGCCAGAGAGTGGACTGGAATGTGCATGGGTGAACAGTAACGACTCCACTGTGCTAGTCAGTGGGGGTGGTAGACACTGTGGAGTGAGCATGTGTACTGTGTGGCCGTCACATTCAAAATGACTGAGCCAGAAGAGCGATGGATCTGCATCAAATGTCGCACTAAACTTGAACATTCCTCCATGGATACTATTTGGATGATTCAGAAGGCTGTAGCTGTGGGCAACTGGTGATTGTCAGCTTCATCTCAACAACATGCTCGCTCATGCATTTCATCTTGTGCAGAGATTTTTGGCAAAACTCAGGTGACTCAGCCCCCCTACAGCCCAGGTCTGGCACTCTGTGACTTCTGGCTTTTCCCCAAATTAAAGCACCTTTAAAGGGAAAGAGATTTTAGACAATTGATGAGATTCAAGAAAATACGATGGGGCAGCTGATGGCAATTGGGATAACTATGTGATGTCCTAAGATGCCTTCTTTGAAGGGGACTGAGGTGTCATTGTCTTATGAACAATGTTTCTTGCATCTTCTTCAATAAATGTGTTCATTTTTTATATTACATAGCTGGATACTTTCTAGACAGACCTCGTATGTACATGAGAATGAGTACTATAGTGAATCTTACTATTTGTGCATGAACCATTTCACAAGACTCATGGAAGTGCATTCAAACTCTGGTTATATTGAAAAAAATGTTTTGAGCTTCTAAAACATTTAAAGAATGTCATTTAAGCATTTAATTTTGCAGTAGGGAAGAAGGAGAATGCAAGATGATTGTATTTTTCTTGCACTGCTTCTCAGTAAGATCTCTCTTCCTGCATATCCTTATGTAAACAACTTATTACTCAAGGCCAAATGTGCTGAAAAATACATATTTTGCAAGTTAATTCATTCTTTACAATAGTGGGTGGGAAGTGTGCCATTGCTTTAATATAATACTTTGCAACAGATCTTTTTGCAATGATGGAAATGTTCACTATCTGTGCTTTTCAATATGGTAGCCACTGGCAACATGTGGCTTTTGAACTACATGTGAAATGTAGTTAGTGCAATTGAGGAACTGAAAAATTAATTTTATGTAATTTAAATTTAAAGCATTTAGCCACATGTGGTTAGCAGTTCTCTTAAACAACCAGCTTTAATAGTTTACCATTATTTGAACCATTGTAATAGTTCATGAAACATTGTAGATACTTACCCATTACTCAAGTTCATTTCATTGAAGAGTAACTATTAGATGGTGAAGAACTTACAATGTTGGAATATCATAAAAATAAGAACAAAAACTACTTATGCATTGAGAGACATTTTCAGGTATTTTTTTCAGAGAAGAAGACGGAAACTTAAATAAGGCAAAGGTGATAAAAGTGTCTTCATGGACCCCTTGCATAATATGGGTTGTTCAGCAATAAAATAATCTAGGTTGAAGATCTGGCTTTTACATTAACCGCCTACTGACCAGGGGTAAGTAATTTTTGGTGGTCTTCCTTGATATTTATAATAAGGGAATTAGAATAAATTATTTTCTTTGTTCTTACTGTGGAAAAATTATATGAATTTCTGTAGTCTTATATTCAGAATCAAATACTACTTTTTCCGTCTTATTTCAATAGTGTGTTATAAGCACCCAGTGTCAGGTACTCGGTACGTATTTGTTGAATGAAAGGATACGCTTTTATCTGCCAAGATGAACAACTCCTTTCACTGTCCATTCTTATAGCTGGATACTTGCGTAAAGTTTTTGAGTATGGATGGCTTTGATGGAAGAGAAATCTTTTGCTACAGAGTGGTAGAGAATCACTGGGCAGAGTTCTCTGCTCTCAAGTTGCTACAGGGTGTAGTTCCAGAGATGTCCAAGAATGTGTGAGATTCTAGAACTGGCTGATCTTTCCAAAGGAAACTCCTCAGGATGCTCCCAAAGCCTGGATCAGGTCACTGAGGTGATGATAGCAAGGCAGGAGAGGGGCCAGAAGGTAACGAAGGCTTAACTTCCCGGGCTAGTCAACATGTACGACTTTTCTGAAAGGGAGTTTCCATACCTCAGCAATTTAACTACTTGACCACTAACCTTTCCTTCTTTAATATTATGACATATATTTTCTTGTTAGAAATCTAACATTACCCTCTTTGGGATATACTTAACTTTAATGTGATGATATATTTTTAACCCAATAAGACTCTTAACTTCATTAACGACAGAGACATTATCTTCGTCCCTGGCACGTAGTTCTCTGTATGTTACAGTGCCTGGCATAATGTAACCCACTCTCCCATGATCAAACATGAGAAAACACTGTCTAAACCAGAAAGCACTGTATAGACATTAGAAGCTGTGATTGCGGTATTAATTGATACCATAGGCAATTGATGTCATAGGCAATTTAACAATTACCCTTATTTCCAGTACATACTCTCTTCCAGGAATACAGCAACTGGCTAAAATTTTCTGGGCTCACTGTTGATGAGCCCTGAAATCTTCCCAGAATTTTTAGGACTTCAATCCTACAAGATTACCTAAGGAAAATGCATTATACTCTTCACTGAGAAGAGATGATATTAAAAATTAATGACCATTTCAGTCTTCTGGGACGTGACATAATTCAGGGCAGGGGAGGAGGTCTGTCACTTTCTTTTTCAAGGGCAATTCACAACCACACTTTGAGTGAAATAAATCCCTGAAGCTCGATGTTCTTTCCATTGTAGAATGTGAGTGTTGACGTCTCCTTTTTAAAGTAGCAATATTTCATTTTAAATTAGTGCATGTGTTTGTGAAAAAAAAAAAGAAGTAGTGTGTTGAAAGACCTATACAGATGTTCATACCTTTTAGTCCCATGAATTTCACAACTAAAACTGTTCTTTAAAGAAATAGCTTGCTGAAAGCAAAACTCTAAGGGAGTGGATATATCTTATGTATTCCTTACCTATGATAAAAAGAACAATTAATCGTTTCCAATATTAGGGAAATGCTTAAAGAAATTATATCATACTACAAGAAAGCACATTAGAAAGAGGTTAACATTTAGTATTTTAAAGCCTATACACATGCATGGAAAAATGCTTATGCCATAAAGTCAAGTTAAAAAAAAAAACAGCAGAAGGCAGTATTTGTATTCAGTGCATGAGATATTTATACATAAATGACCGTAACTTTTCCAAACCAGAAAGAGTTGTTTCACTATGTAAAAGGCTTATATTATATAAAGAATACAGGCTTGGGATTAGAACAAGAGTTGAATTCCAACTCTGCCAGAAGCTGTGTGACAATGACAAAATATGGAATCTCTCTGAACATATTTTATTAGCTAAGTTTTTTTTTTTTGTAAAAATTAAACAAGCAAATCCATTTAAAGAACCTAGAATGGTAGAATCTATAGGAGCTCAGCACCATTATTTCCCTTCCTCTTTACTAAATACTTGAGACTTTCTTAAAATGAGAAATTTTACTCAAATTGATTGAATTGTATAGGAATTTAAATTTTCCCTTTTTGATCAATATAAGATATTTTAGTAGGCTATATAGAATTAAAAATTAACATGATAACTCTTCTGTAATTGGCCAATGATCTTAATATTCAAATGGATTCCAGAAAGATATTAAATATCCTGGACTAGAGGTCAATTTCTATATGTAACTGAATGTATAAAGCTAAGAATGGTATATTAATTTGTGGTATATCAAATGGTAATTAATTTTACTCAACGCAGGGTACCCAGATTAAATCTTATTTCTGGGTGTGACCGTGAGCTGTGAGGGTGTATCTAGATGAGATTAGTATTTGGGTTAGGGAATCAGCAAAGGTGGGTTGCCGTCTTCAATGCGTGTGGGCATTATACAATTCATTGAGCACCTGAATAGAGCAAAAGGTGGAGAACAGAGGAATTTATCCCTTTTCATCCCTTTTTCCTGCCTCAATATTTGAGACAGGAAATTTTCTCTGGCCCTTGAACTGGGATTTATACCATAGATGTGCATTAGGGAATTGAACTGAATTACACCATCAGCTTTCTTGGGTCTCTAGCTTGCAAATGGAAGATCATAGAACTTCTCAGCCTCCATAATTGTATAAACTAATTTCTCATTATCTATCTATCTATCTCTCCTATAGCTTTTGTGTCTCTGAACACTGACTAATATAAATTTTGGTACCAAGGGTATGCAATTGTTTCTTTAATCTAATTAGGTTTAAAGATGCTAATGCCTCTATTTTCAGGTAGTAGTGTGAGGAGTGATAATCTATAGTGTGAATTGTCTATAGAGGTATGTAAAATATCTGCATTAGACACTCCTAATCAATTACTCATAAGAAGCAAGGAGGTAGTTAATACTTTATAAGATACTTTCAAACATTTTTGGAAGATTAGCAAAAATAATGGCATTGGGTGATTGCTCCTAATGTTACTGACAAAGTGGCAAAAGAAAAAGATAAGCTCAGGGATTGAAATTCCCAGCTCAAGTGTGCTACATAAATGACCTAAGAGCTTCTATG
>PVJI01025540.1:0-20274 GCA_004026765.1 Micronycteris hirsuta | reverse complement strand
TTCTTACAACCTAAATTTCCAAACACATGGAGAAATTCCCCCAGCATTCTGGGGAAACCAGAGCCAGTGTTCCAAATACCAAGTCAAATGAAGAAACAAAATCCATGCATAATAACCTAAAACAAAACGTCAATAAAACATGGCATAATGGAGAGATCACTGGACCTGGAATTTGATGATCTGATTTGGAGCCCCAGGTGGCACTACTCATAGACTCTGACTGTGGACCAGTCTGTTGCTGAATTAACCTCTTGTCTCGGGGTCCTCTTCCATTAATTCATGCTCCTTGTGACTCTGTAAAGAACATAAGCTGTGTGCTTTTCTCACTCAAGGTGCTAGGCAAGAAGACAGTGATATCCCTTAACTGTTCATGAACCCAATCAGGTGTAGCAGAGGGTTTTGTCCCTGTGGTACAGAAATGGAGCGGAGGGTAAGGGTGGTTAACTCTCTTGGCGAAGTCTACTAAATGGCAAAGGAAAAATGAGAATTTAAAGCTGTGTCCTGGGATAGACCTGCTCTATTGTACCTTGCAGGTAACTGCGTTGTGCTCCTGTTTTTAGAGGGTCACTTCCTCTGGAAACCGGGTGGGAAATGGGCAGATTTTAAAAGCTAATTAACCAGTTAAAAATGTTGACAACGAACGTTTATTCTCTTAGTATTTTCAGTTTTAAATAAACTAGTTTCCATACCACAGTGATTATATATATATATTTTTAAAGATTTCATTTATTTATTTTTTAGAGAGAGGGGAAAGGAGGGTGAAAGAGAGGAAGAGAAACAGCAATGTATGGTTGCCTCCCACATGGCCCCACTGGGGACCTGGCCTGCAACCCAGGCATGTGCCCTGACTGGGAATCGAACTGGGATCGTTTGGTTCCCAGCCCGCGCTCAATCCACTGAGCTACACCAGCCAGGGCCACAGTGATTATATATTTTATCTTTTCAAGTACTTAACTTTTTTCAGCTTTTTTCTCCCTAACAAGTAAATGGTACTCTACAAAAAGGCAGTTCCCCGTGTCCCAGTGCTGTTGTTTTATGTCTAGATTTCACAGATTATCTAAGATGGGGAAGCTTCTTTTTGTACCAGCACTTATGCAGAACTGATGCTGAAGGTTGAGTCATTTGCTGTGAACTTTAAAGGCATGGGTGTGCACAGCCGAGTAGGTCTGATAGGCTGACAGCACAGTGTGGACTTGGAGGTTGCCTAGTCATAGTGATGCACAGTTGTGCCCAGCACAGGCGCGCTGGGCGAATGCATTCGAACAGCATGAGGGGCAACACAGTAATGGTAAATGTGCTTATCCTGAAAATACCGTTTGTATATTATATGATACCATAAACAATTGTACATCATCTCCTTAATTGTTTCCTGGACAGAAACTCAGGACCCGACATCTGTCACCCCAAATCATAATTGCTAGTCCTCTTGATACCACACTGTCTTCCAAATACTGACTGCCCACTTACTGCTATTTGTGTGGCTCTCAGAAAGAGGTGGGAATGTTGGGAATTTTATGTTAAAGAGCCAAAAGAAACTATAAACCGAACACTTCAGTACCCTGGAGGAAGGAGAAACTGCTTCTGGCTGGGATTTTGTGGAAAGGGAGAGATTGTGTTTTTCGATGCTAGAAAAGGATATGGGATGGGATGGATCTCCGGGTTTCTAAACGTGTTTAAAAAGATCCTCACCCACCTCTTCAGGAGCCCTACCCCAATTCCATGGAATCAGGATTACTCGGGTAGAGCCGAGGCATCTCTTTATTGAAAGTTACTCTGGTGATTCTGTTTATCAGTGGAGTTTGGGATCACTTTCCAGATGGAGGGAATAGTTTGAGAAACATAAAATCAGCATGTTTGAAGAACAGGCTGTAATCTGATCATTGATTTGGCACTAGCTGAGAGTACTTTTGGGAATACTGGGAGAGATAAGTCCAAAAAAGGGCTGGATCAGGGTTCCAGAGGGGTTTGGCTGCCAGGTGTGGGCATGTGGAATTTCTTCGGGAAGTAAAGGGCAAGTATAGGAGAATGTTGTGTGGCTGAAGAGCATGTTCTTTTGGGGGAGGGCAGGAGAAACTGGAAGGTGGTAAATGACAGGGGGCAGGGACCCTCTTATCAGTATCTCAGCTGCTGTGTCTGAATAGCTAAGGTGGTAACGGTGGAACTGGAAGGGAAGGGAACAGAATGGAAGGCTTTTCAGTGGAAAAACATGATGGATTTGTGACCGATTGCTGATGGGTTTGTGATTGTAGGGTGGAAGAATACAGAACCAGGGCTAGATCTTACTGTCTTCCTAATGAAGCACTAAGTATTGGGTGAAGGATTGTGGTGAGTGGGGGGGGGATGTCCTTGGGATTCCACACTGGATTCATCTTTGTTTTCTCTCTAACCCATGACTTGTAAACAGTCTGTTCCCTGGTGGCTGAGTCAAGATGAGGGGGGCAGGGAGGGGTAGATCTCCATCACCAGAAGTAGGTTATGGGAATTGATGACTCTCTGAGGTTGAGGCTTTGAAGAATTCCAGAATGTTGTCATGGTTCCTGAGACAGGTTCATGGTGAAGCTGGCTGAAGAGACCGATGGGATCATTGTCTCCAACGACCAGTTCCGGGACCTGGCGGAGGAATCCGAGAAGTGGATGGCAATCATCAGAGAGCGGTGAGCGGCATCCCCTGAGAAAAGGGCTCAGACTCAGACCTTTCTCTAAAAGCAGTTCTGCTCTGCCACAGGGTGAGGACTCTGGAAACAGGCATGACATTGGCTTGAAGGATGGTAGCTTACAGCTGCTGGTGGGGTTAGTGTTAGCTGTTTGGGAGATGAGCTGTTTGGGAGATGAGCAGGGTCCCTCTGTGACCATTACATTATCTGTCCCCATCCAGCCTGCTGCCCTTCACCTTCGTGGGAAACCTCTTCATGGTCCCTGATGACCCACTGGGGCGAAATGGCCCCATGCTGGATGAGTTCCTGAAGAAACCAGTCAGGTAAATGTCCCAGTCTGTCCTAGGCCGCCCCTAGCCCTGGCCCCCTTTCTGCTGTGGCCTTGCAGGCCTGGAGACTTGGGAGATGTGTGACCTTAATCTGGGCCAGCTTAATTCTGCAGTGGTTTAGGTTGCCTTGGCTTGGCCCTAACTGCTTCCCCAGAAACCCTGACACAGACCCTCCAGGCTGGGAGGGAAGCTCCTGTTTCCTGTTTCCCCTAGTCAGTGTTTGCTGGAGGTACTTGGGACATGGTTGCTTTTACTTATAACCACTTGTGTGCAGCACTCCCTCTGCTGGGCCACTAAGTAAGCAAGTAATTTATTAGACTAGAGCTAGATTATAATAGTGGCAGGGCTCAATTTCCTGATTTCGAAGGAACCGCCTGTCTCCCCTTCAGGAGTGGGTTGATACTGCCGCTTAGTGGTCAGCTTGGGGAACTTCAGAGCCAGAAGCAGGCAGGGCAGTTAAGAGCAGTGGAATGCTGGGAGGCCCACTGAGCTCTAACTTCTCTCCAGGATGTCCATCAGCTCCTTTCTTCTCTCTGCTTCTTCCCAGGGCACAGGGGTCTTCTAAGGCTCAGCATCCTTCCAGGGGCTTCACAGAACACGGTAATCAGCAGCAGGGGAGAGAAGAGGAGGAAAAAGGCAGTGGCATTCGGAAGACCCGGGAGACAGAGAGGCTCCGGCGCCAGCTGCTAGAAGTGTTTTGGGGCCAGGATCACAAGGTGGACTTCATCCTGCAGCGGGAGCCCTACTGCCGGGACATCAACCAGCTCTCTGAGGCCCTGCTCAGTCTCAACTTCTGAGCCTCGCTGGCCCGAGTGGCTGCCTCCCTGTCAGCATCAGCCTTGTCCAGCTTAGCCTCTTCTGTGAGGATCCCTGTGATGCTCAGACCCTGACCCAGAGCCACTCTGAGTTGGTGCCTTGGGTCAGGGAAGGACTGAGGAAGAGCATTCCAGTGTTCTTGCCTGGGGCACTTTGGGGACAGGTCCATAAAGTGACCTGATCTCCTCTTGAGGCAGGACCTCAACCAAGTCTCAAGAGGTTCTCTTCAGCTCCAGCTTTTCAACCTTAGCACAGGGTTTCTGTAGGGACTGGGGGCTGCCTGAAAGGGTAGGTCCTGGAGATTGGGACTGCCAGCTCCTCCTTGAAGCTGAGTTGGGGACAGAAACTGGAGTGGGTGGGAAGGGAATGAAGACAGGTGGCAAGGAAGCTGAGCCTTTCCTACCTCTGGCTGCTGCTCTGGATGGCCAGAGGACAGGATGCTTCCCAGGCCTGGCAGGGCTCCTGGGAGCCTTGAAGGAATGCTGGGCCCTGGAAAGGCTAGTGTGATGGGGTTTGGGTCACAGTGCAGCAGGGAGCTGGTGGGAAAGGTAGAGGGAGACTTGGCTTCTGGTCTCAGCTGTGCCTGTCTGTGACCTTAGTTGAGCTACTTGGCCTTTACTTCTGTCTATAAATCAGATGTAAAAATGCCTGTTGGGAGAAATGAGAACATGGAGGAGGGCTCTTTGGAGGAAAAGTACTTGGACCAAGTCTCAGGTGTGTCTGTCTGTGACTGCACAGGCTTCCAAACCAAAACCTCACTTTCAGAGAACAGAGGGTCCTCTGTCCACAGGGCCTGTGCCCTAGATTTGAATATTGCACCCTCACGATGTGCCCTATAATGGCTGCGTCCCTTTTGGGCAACCCCCCAATCCACATTTACAAAACAGTTAGGGGTGACTGTTTGCATTACCAGAATAGTCTCAGGGTTCCTCTAAATGGCAGCTCTCCTGTTGCATTCCTGTTTGTTTAAGATTGACAAGCGTGTCAGGAAGTCCGCTGTTCAGTGCACGTGTATTGTGAACTCAATGGAAGCCATGCTCTGCAGTGACAATGTGATCTAGCCCCAGCGTTCTCTCTACAGAACACATGTTGCATAAAGCGAGGCCCACTTCTGCTTTGTGTGTGAGTATATGGGGGGGGGTCATAGACGTTGTACCTAGATGAGCTAATTATCTGGAAAATGAAAACTGAAGAATTATTAGAATACGGAGATTCAGACCAACTGCTCTCTCGTTGGAACATTCTGCCCTGATTCCTACAGGTCACTGTCCTGTATCTGCTCGAAGTCCTCCTGTGCCAGGGGACTGACTGCTTCCAAATAGTCCTTCCTCTAGAGCAGCCTCAATTCGTGCTTCTGCTCTTGAGGCTGGCCAACTTCTTAGAGTCTGACACTGGATAGAGGAGGGACCGGGACCGCTGGGTTCTATGTCATCTGGGCCCTTGGGCAAGTCCCTGGACATGATCCTTTTCAGGCTCTGGTTTCTGCTCCCTGAGCAGCACTGGGAGCTGAAGGCTGCCACCCAGTTCCTCATTCCAACAACTAGTGGGAGCTGAGTGGTGATGGAGAGGGTATCTGGGTCCTAGTGTCCGCCCCTTCTCCCTGTTGTGATATGTACCACTAGACCTAGTCAGGGAGGTAGGTGACAGTGACTCAAAGTCCCCTTGGAAGACAGGTCATTGGTTAATATGGCCCCAGCTCAGGGGGTAGAGGAACTACTGGTCAAGTTGTGGCAGGTATCAGGGTAGGTAAAAAGGGAGAGGGTCTTAAATGAACACTTGGGATTTCTTTTTATCTATTAGGGTTGTTTGTGGTTTTTGGTACATTCCTTGCCCCTTTCGCTTTTGGTGATGGTGGGTGTGAAGTAGACCAGGGATTTCTTTCCTTTTGTGCCTGGGACTCTGGCTGGCTGAGTGGCCTCAATCAGATGTGAGGCCAGCCTGAAGCTTACAGACAGGGTTGTTGGCTTACTCCTGCAGCTTGATGAACTGGGACCATTGTGTGATCGCTTTATTAATTCACTGCCATTCAGCAACAGACTGAAGGCTGTTCTAGACTTGGGTCTCATCTCTTCCTCTGCTAGCATCCTAATGGTACCACGTGAACAGGTGTGCAGGGTGACCACAGAGCCCACTGGACATAGATCATCACCTCTCTTGTCTTCTAGTGTCTGCCATTATCATAACCTCATGCTCCAAATTTGTTACCACTTCTTTGGAGGGAATGGAAAAGGAGGTAATCCCCACTGTAACTTTCAAAACCCCATATAGGGGGGTCTTCTAGGGTGACACTCCTTGAACTAAATTCAAGAAGAATCTTGGCTAAAGAGATGAGCTAAAACCAATGAGATAACTTATCTTTATTGCCTAAACTGTAGAGCATTTACTACATAGCAAAAGAGAAACGGGGCAGGAGTGGGTCATGTAGGGGTACCAAACACGGAGACTGTTTCACAAGGAGTTGGAAGATGTTACGGTCCCAACCTGATGAGACTGCACCCTTGAAACAGTGTGTTAAAGCGCAGCAACAGAAGAATGAGAAAGGACAGGGAGGGGAGGAGTCCCCAAGAGCCAGATGGGTTCACATGGCAAGTAGAGTACCTCATCTTCCTCAGTCCCTACCTGGGAAGCCTCCGTTGAGGGCCAGGCTGTGGGCCCTGCCATGAACCTTCTCATTTAGGCTATGACTTCCTTCAAAGCAGCCCCCAGCTCTGGGAAGGAATACTGGTAGCCAGTGGCCAGTGTCCGCCGTGGGATCACCTTCTGGCCCTCCAGCAACATGATGGCACGTTCTCGCCCAAAGACAGCTTGCACGATGGTGCTAGGGAGAGAGATGAAGGCTGGGCGGCCTAGGGCTGTGCCCAGGGCCTGAGCAAACTCAGCATTTGTAGTGCTATAGGCTGGAGCCACGCCGTTCAGGATGCCCTGCACGTGGCTGGCTTCAATGGCATGGGTCAGGATTCCTGCCAGGTCCCCAATGTGAATCCAGGGGAAGAACTGTTGGCCCGAGCCGATGGGGCCCCCCAGGCCCAGGCGGAAGGGTAGCAGCATGTGGCCGATGGCACCGCCCCCACGGCCCAGCACAACCCCTAGAACAGGCAAGAAGGACGGTATAGGGAGACCCCTCAGCCTCCAGGCAGCCTCACTGTTCCTTCCATTTCCCCGTCCTCACTCTTTTTTTATGCTGGCTTAGCTCTGTAGCAGTCCAGGGATATGGCTGTCTCGGGGACTTACCACCCTCTCATCTGCAGGTTGGCCAGAAGTGGTGGCATCCTCATTCAGCTCCGCTCCCTTTACCCCCCAGCTCCCCTAGGACTGAGAAGACATTCGAACCCTGCCTGATAGGCAGGCCCCTTGTTCTCACCAGAGCGTACCACCACCTGGCGTGTAGAATCTCCAGGAAGCCTGGCTGCAGCTTCCCATTTGGTTACGAGGTTGGAGAAAAAGTCAAAATCCCCTCCTGGGCTGTCCTCATCATACTCAGCAGTCAGGCTGGGCTGGTAGTAACCTGCCGGTGGAATAGCACTTGTTTGCCCTGGCTGGCCTTGGTCCTGCCTGATCCTTCGGAGGCCCCCTTGGCTTAACCCACCTTGGCCCTTGGGGTCTTCCCACGGGATGGAGCCGAGGATATTTTTCCCTTGAGTGACACCATTAGCTGACCTGTTCCTGCCCTGGAGTAACTTATCTTTTGCTGCAGGGCTAAGCTGAGAGACGGATAGAGTGTTGTGGTTCAGAATAAATACACGGGTGCTGGGCTGAGTTTTAATCTCAGCTTCACTGCTTTAACTACAACTGTAGGCAAGTCACATAACCTCTCTGCAAAATCTGCACAAGTTTAAAAGGGGAATAACAGTCTACCTCATAGAGTTCTTGTGAGGATTAAATGTAATATCTGCGAAACAGTCAGTGGCTAGTACATATGCTGAAATTGTTTGCAATTATTTGGTCCCAAAGGTAAACTACAAGAATCAGAAATTCTATTCCTAAAGAACTCTGCTGTGAAAAGCAAGGGACCTGGTAGTAGGTGGAATTTTTCTGGGCACTGGGGGCAGCACCATTCTACGCTCTCTCTCTGAGGGTCCCTGTTTCTCAGTGAAAGGACACAAGGGTCAGGAGAAAGATGCGGGGATCAAGGGCCTAGGAAGAAGACTCCTGGGCACGTATACTTCGAAGGGCCTGGGCTACCCCTTCACTGTGTACTCCCCTCCCCTGGTTAAGGTAAGGGGCTGGTGATTTGGGGCATACCTACACCAGTGACTAAGACCCAGGCCTGGGGGGGTTGTGGGGCCTTGGTGATGGCTCTAGCCAGCAGGTGGGTGGTCTCCAAGCGGCTGCTGAGAACCTGTTTTTGGAAGGCTTCATTCCACCTGCAGGAGAAACGGGAAATATGCCACCAAATACATCCATGTACATATCCCTTCCTCTCCCTTTACTTGGGGCTTGTCCACTTCCATTTCTAGTAAAACCCTGTATTGTGGTTTAGAGAAACTCTCCATCTCTTCTGGAGAGGGAAAAGGCCTATCTTTTTTGGGCATCCTGAGTTATAAGTGAGGACTATAGTCAACTGGCCAGGTGGGTAGGAGGGAGGGTGGGTTTGGAGGAGTGGGGCAGGATAAGTAATCAAGGATTGGGCAGCTCCATTCTTCATATCTCATGTCTCATCAGAGTTGTTCCCTCTTGTCCCGCTCTAGAGGATATCAGTTTTAGGGTCCAGCAGCTACTGACCTTCGGAGAGGGTTGAGGATGTTCTCTCCAGCCAGGTTGACTGCCGCATCGCAGCGGGGCAGTCCCGACGTAGCGAGCTCTTCCTGTCAGAGAAAAGTTCACAGTGCCAGCCAGCCTAGCCCTGCGCCGCCAAATCGGGCCTCCCCTCAACCACCATCTTCCAGAGGGTGGGCATACCCACGTGATCCGACCTGGCCCGGGCTTTCGGGAGACCAAAGTCACTTCATGGCCTCTGGCTTTCAGCAGCTGGATTAGGGCTGTCCCAATGAAGCCCGTCCCTCCACCTGATCAGAGAATACAAGGTGTTTATCCTCCGGGCGGGGTTGCCTTCCGTTCCCGCATGTGGCCCAGTCTTCTGGTGCCATCCCATTTGACCCCAGATTTCTCCCCTCTTTTTCGGCCCCGTCCCCGCGGCACAGGTGACACAGGTCACAGGGATTGGGAGATTCGGTTTCAATTAGGAGGACGAGGCCAGGTTGCCGGTGCACGAGACAGTGCCCTCAACCAAGGCCCATCTAGCCCTTAAACTCTGGTTCTATCTTTTTTCCATAACCTCCCCCACTGTTGCCCTCTCTCACCCACGAGCACCCGCATAGCAACCAGGACGTAGTGCGCCTGCGCCAGATCGAGCCGCACCCTGTCCCAGCCTCCCAGCCGCGCGCACGTCCTTCCGGCAGCGCGCGCTCCAATGGGGAAGTGGGCAGGACGGAGACTAGGCGTGGCTCTACCCCACGACCCGGAAGAATTCACAGCGAAGGCGGCAAGTGTGTGTATTTGGGGGGGAGGGGGCGTGGCCCGGGTTGTGTGTGGGGGAAGGACGGGAAAGCGGACGCTGGTGGCGAAGAGGTTGGGGGAGGGGCTGGAGAAGGGTGGTGGGATTGACCCAGGGTCCGGAAACAAAGGGGAGGAAATGGAAAAATGAAGGTTTTACTGTAGAAAAACACCCTTGACCGAAAACCTGAAGCTCTTCGAACAGCCAAATTCTTAAGGTTCATTCAGCTTGGTGGGTCTGTCTTCCAAAAGAATCCGTCCACCGTTACAATGGATTTCTTTTTAACTAGGATTTTATTTGTTTCTTCTTGTTCTGGTCACTTCCTATTGGCATTTAAACATTCTGTGTCCTCTGCTAATGGCCTCTCTCTGTCTTCGCCTTCATTGCCAAACTTCTAAATGATGGGTGTCCATTTTCTACTTCCCAATTCATTGTTGTCTGGCTCTGATTTTATCATTCATTGCCTTTCCAGCCAAGATCACCAGTTTCCCATGTGTCACCACATCGAATGCCTCTTTTAAGCCATTTTTCTTTATATCACTGGACATGTGCTGACTCCTCCCTCCCCTTGGAAATGCTCATCTCTTGGCCTCAGTGAAATGAAAACCACACTCTCTTCTGGCTTTTTCTCTTAGCTCTTTTCAGTTTCTGTTGCTTGCTTATGCACCTCTAAGGTTTTAAAATGTTGTTATTCCTCAAAGTTGGGTCCTACGACCTTCCTCTCTTCCCTCTATTAACTTACGCCCAAGCATCTTTGTTGGTGAACTCAGTTACCAGTTTTTCAAAGAAGACTTGCCAAATCTCCTGTGCAACTTGAATCGCTCCTCTGAGGTCCTGGCTCCTGTGAAAACTTCCCACTAAACCTGTTCTTGAATGTCTGAAACTGTTGGTTTTACTTACTAAATATCGCCCATCTATTTATCTCTGCCACCACCTCTCTCCTCCAAAATATTATCTAAATTTGTGTGTAAATTTCTGCAATAGTTTCCTAATAGATTTTCCTGCTCCTCCTTGTTTCTCCTCTCCAAACTGCTCTGCATATTGCAAACTGAATGATCTTTTAAGAACATGTGGGAGGAACACTATGGCGGCATATATATCCTAAAAAAACCCTTCAATCGCAAAGTTCCTGGATATGCTGGATAAAATTTGACACATCTCCATTTAAATACATTTGTGAGCTAGCTGGAAAACAAAGGAAAGCCCCAGAGAACAAAAAGTGTGCCTTGGGACTGAGGCTACTTTGTGATTGGTTGTCAGTTTCAGTAACCCAGAGGCTCGGGTGACAGGAGATGATGCCTGGGACCCAGGCAAGACTGGGAATGAGACTCATGCATAAAGTTCTTGTGGACTATGTCCACTTAGTATCAAAGAACATGATTAGGAAACTTGTTTCTATACGCTTGGCTCTTGGGTAGTATTTACTGTAAAACAACAACAACAAACAATTAGTCTTTTTTGAGAAGTTGTATCTATTGGCCTCCCCTGATATAGTTTTGAAGTTTGGGCTCATTGTTACCTACCTGCTTGGCCTAAGGAGCCCTAAGCCAAGTTTTCAACTTAAGTGTTCCAGATACAATACAATACAACAGTGCCTTCAAACGCCAGCAGAAAGTAATTGCCAACGTAAACCCTGGGTTTCACAGGATCTCATTAGCTAAAATCCTGCCAACCATCAGCACACAATCCAAAATTATAAAACACAGGGGAACAAACCACTCTGGGGAGGAGTCAGCAGAGTTTGACCAAAAAGGATTTCAGATATTAGAATTTTGAGATATAGAATATAAAACTTCAAAGTTTAAAATTTTTAGAGAAGGAGGAGACATTAAAAACATGAGAAAGAGACATGATACTATAAAAAATAATAGAATTGATAAAGAAAAAATTCAAACTCCTAAAAATTAAAAACGTGATTGAAATTTAAACTTATTGAATGAGTTTAAGCAGCAGGGAATAGATTTATCATTGGTTAAGAGAGGATTAATGAGATATAAGAAATTACCCATAATGCAGCACATAGATGCAAAAAGGTAGAGAATATGACAGAGAAGGTAAGAGACAAGGAAGATAAAGTGAGAGCTTCTAACTCTTCTATTTGGCATTCCAAAACAGAGGAGACAGAGAAGGAGATGGAAAAAATTTTGAAGATTATCTTTACAAATTAATGAAAGATAATGAATACTCAGATTCAGTAAGTAAAATAAATCTCAAGTAGAATAAATAAAAATAAATTCATGCCTAATCACATCATAATAAAACTATAAAACAAAGACAAAGGAGAGATTTTAAAAGCAGTCAGAAAGAAAACAGACAATCTATAAAGAAATAACAATTAGGCGGGCAACTGCCACCTCAGTCACAACCATACAAACCAGTAGTACAATACAACAGTACCTGCAAATGCCAGCAGAAAATAATTGCCAACCTAGAATTGTTTGCCTACAAACTGGTATTCAAGAATGAAGGAAAAACAGGGATACGTTTAGACGAGCAAAAAATGAGACTTTACCATCCTCAGACTTCTAAACTATGTCAGGAAAAAAAAGAAAATTAACTTGAAAGGGAGGTATAATATGCAAGAGAATAATCCAAATGTTAGTAAAGAAATGGGTAAATGTAAAAAAATATTGACCATATAAAGCAACAACCATAATATATAATTTGTGGGTAAAAATGAAAACAGAACTTAAATGTTAGTCATCAATAATGGAGAAGTATGTGACTGCAGCGGAATTGTTGGGGGAAAGGATAACAATTCTGAATAATATTAAACTGTTAAATACCTATTAAAAAAATAAGGGCAGTCCTGACCGGGTGGCTCAGTTGGAACGTTGTCCCATACACCAAAAGTTTGCAAGTTCATCCCCCAGTCAGGGCCATACCCAGGTTGTGGGTTTGATCCCTGGTCAGGGTGCATACGGCAGGCAATCAATTGATGTTTCTCACATTGATGTTTCTCTCTTTCTCTCTCTCAAATCAATAAAAACATATCCTTGGGTGAGGATTAAAAAGAAATTAAGGGCAACTATTGCATATTAGTAATAAAATGTGCACTTCCAAATCAGCAGAGAGAAACAAGAAAGCAATTTAACCATTTAATTACCATAACAAGAAAGTGTAGATATATTTCAGTGGTGGTCACTGAGCAGATCGGACTCCTCTCATTTGCATGCCTCCCTCTGCTTCCTCAGCAACCCTGTCTGATAATCCCGATATGGCCGAGACTGAGAAATTTGATAAGTTGAAATTGAAGAAGACTGAAACGGAAGAGAAAAATCCACTGCCTTTCAAATAAATGATTGAACAGGAGAAGCAAGCAGGCGAATTGTAATTAGGCCCACACCGCCTATGTGCACTGTACATTCCACAGGCATTGACTTCTTAACTTACTACTTTTAGCTGTTTAATTTTGTAAGATTCAAAGAGGTTGGATCAGTTTAAATGACTGTGCTGCCCCTTTTCACATCAGAGAACTATTGACAATATAAGCCGCACCTGCCGCTCCCATCTGCCTCTCTGGCTGGCAGGGAAGGAAAAGAACTTGCATGTTGGTGAAGGGAGAAGCTGGGCGGGGCGACAGTGAAATCTAGAGTAAAAACCAAGCTGGTCCAAGGTGTCCTGCAGGCTGTAAAATGCAGTTTAATCAGAGTGCCATTTTTTTTTTTGTTAAAATGATTTTAATGATTAAAATGCACAATTAAAAAAATATGAAAAAAAAAAGTTTTAGAACTCGAAAAAAAGTGTAGGTAAAACTAGAAAACTCCAAATAAGATAATAGGAATAATCAGTAACCGTAATATATTTAAAAGACTGAGAAATTGAGTTAACTAGATATATTGGAATTACAAATTTCAACAAGAGCGAATCTCAGTTAAAATATTAAGCAAAAAGGAAGTTGCAGAAAAGCCTTTACAATATGATACTATTTAAAGATTAAAAATGGGCAAAATCATACTATTTTTTATTGAGGAGATAAGTAGATTTGTAGTCAAAGTAAAAAGGAATGCGTGAAAAGGAAAAACTTAGGATAGCCCTTCCCTGGGGGGCTAGAGTGAGAATGAGATCAGGGAGGAGTACACAGGGGACTTTGATTTCTTTCTTTACTTTTTAAAAAAATTTGATTTATTTATTTTAAGAGAGAGGGGAAGGGAGGAAGAAAGAGTGGGAGAGAAACATGGATGTGTGAGAGACACATCAATTGGTTGCCTCTCGCACACCCCCAACTGGGGACCTGGCCTGTAACCCAGGCGTGTGCCCTGACTGGGAATCGAACTGGCTACACTTCAGTTCGCAGGCTGGCACTCAGTCCACTGAGGCACACCAGCCAGGGCTGATTTCTTATTTCTTATGCTAGGTGGTGGGTATGTGAGCATTCATGCACTTTGTTTTTCTTTGTCTTTTTGTATGTCTGAAATATTTAATAATAAACAAAAATATATAGTGGATTTAAAATTTATAGTCAGAACTCAGATGTGTAGTAACATAACTTTATTTTTTATAGTTGAACATAAATTATTTGTGAACATTTCTCCTTGGTAGTGGAATAAACTTAAAATCACCTAACCCAAGTAACTTTATCATTTCTAGTTTAAAACTTCTCGGTTAATTCAGTTTCTCTGAGTAAATTCTCAGCCTTTCAGAGTGCCATATCCTACTTTCCTTTTCCTTCTCTCAGCTAGTTACCTGCGCACAGGAGGCCCTTGGGTCCAGGCACTGTGGTCTAGTCCTCAATGCTTGCTCAGAAGAATCTCGTCTCCTTTGGCCTTTAGAAGTTGCCTGCTGACATCTAAGGCACAGCTGGTTAGGCCAGGTCTTTGGGCCAGTGTTTTGATACTGATATCGGTGCTTCTGAGTATCATACCTTTTGCCTTTGATGCTCATGGTCCTTTCCTTGATCTCAGTGTTCCAGAGCCTTCCCTGGGACACCAAAGAACACTTGGCTTGTCTTCAGGCCAACGGCGTGGAATGTACGGGTGTTGGTTAGTCTCCCCTCAGGCTCGTCTCTTGATTATCTGCCTCAGTCGTTACTGCCCAGGCACCTTGCTGCAGTCTGGCAGTGTTAGCTATATGTTGCTGTTAACAAATTATCTCAAAACTTAGTGGTTTGAACCAACAGTATTTATTATATCATGTGATTTCTGTGGGTTAGGAATCTGGGAGCAGCTTAGCTGGGTGATTATGACTCGTGGTTTCTCATGAGGTTATGGTCAAGATAGCAGCTACAGCTGCAGTTATCTGAAGACTTGGAGGATCCTTTTCCAAAACAGCTCACTCACATGGCTGTTGGTGTGTGTGTGTGGGGGGGCATGTTTCTTGTTGGTTGTTGGTAGAAAACGTCAATTTCTTGCCACATGGAACTCTTCATAGGGCTGCTTGATGTCCTTATGACATGGAAGCTGGCTTCCTTGGTGCCAGTGATCTAAGAAAGTGAGAATGAGGAGGAAGTCTCAATGCCCTTAATAATCAACCTAGTCTCAGAAGTTACATACAATCACTGTATGTATGTTAGAAGTGAGTTACTAGGTCCAAGGGGAGAGGAATTTGGCTCTAACTTTGGAAGGGAGGAATGTCAAAGAGTTTGTGGACTATATTTTAATAGCACCACAAGTTCTATGGGGCAATTAGGTCTTCTTTGAGAGGCTTGTAGCCTCTTGGCAATGCCTGGGAATGGTGCCACAATCCTGCTGTTTTCAGATACCCCTTCTGCTACTCTGGGTTAAGCATCAATCCCCTATCTCCCTAGCTGGGTTCCTTCTCAGAGAACACAGGCAGCTTTTATAATCTAGTTTTGCTCTCTTCAAATCTCTTCTAGTTGCTCCCCCAGCCCAGGAAAAGCTGTGCGACGGACAGTTGCTCTGATGTCATACATATCCTGTTTCTTTTCTGCTTTAAAAAAAATCCTCACCCAAGGATATGCTTTTTATTCATTTTAGAGAGAGAGGAAGGGGGCAGGGGGAGAGAGAGAAAGAAAAACAAAAAGAAAGCAAAGAAGAGAAAAGAAAAGAAAGGAAAACAGAAGAGAGAAACACCAATTGCTGCTTCCTGTATGCACCTCGACTAGGGATTGAACCCACAAATTTTTGGTGTATGGGACAATGCTCCAACCAGCTGAGCCACCCAGCCAGAGCTCTTTTCTACTCTTTGATTATAGAACAGATTCTATGCTCAGTCTTCCAAGATCCAGCTAGTCGGAACACTTAAATATTTTCTTTTCTCAACAAAACCTTGCTTTTGCAAGTGAATCTCCTACTTTCCAAGCTATTATTTAGATATGGAACAAAATAACTTTATTTTGAGATTCAAAGCTAAGGCTTATCTCGTTTTTTTGTTTTGTTTTTTTTTTTTTTACTCTATTGTTCTTCACTTACAGTTGTCTGCATTTTCTCCCCTCCCCTCCTCCCCACCCCACCCACCCAACCCCACCTTCCTCCCTTGCTTCCACCCTCCCCCTTGGTTTTGTCCATGTGTTCTTTGCATTTTCTTCTCTCCCCTTTGGCTATTGTTAGATTGTTCTTAATTTCAATGTCTCTGGTTATATTTTGTTTGCTTTTTTCTTTTGTTGCTTATGTTCCAGTTAAAGGTGAGTTCATATGGTATTTTTCCCTTACTGCCTGGTTTATTTTGCTTAGCATAATGCTCTCCAGTTCCATCCATGCTGTAGCAAAGGGTATAAGCTCCTTCTTTCTCTCTGCTGCGTAGAATTCCATTGTGTAAACGTACCATAGTTTTTTGATCCACTCATTTGCTGATGGGCACTTGGGTTGCTTCCAGCACTTGGCTATTGTAAATTGTGCTGCTATGAACATTGGGGTGCATAGGTTCTTTTGGATTGGTGTTTCAGGGCTCTTAGGATATAATCCCATCAGTAGAATTGCTGGGTCAAAAGGCAGTTCCATTTTTAGTTTTCTGAGGAAGTTCCATACTGTTTTCCAAAGTGTCTGCACCAGTCTGCATTCCCATCAACAGTGCAGTAGGGTTCCCTTTTCTCCACATCCTCTCCAACACTTGTTTGTTGATTTGTTTATGATGGCCATTCTGACTGGTGTGAGGTGGTATCTCATTGTGGTTTTAATTTGCATCTCTCTGATGGCTAGTGATGATGAGCATCTTTTTATGTCTCTGGGCCCTCTGTATGTCCTCCTTGGAGAAGTGTTTATTTGTTTCTTTATACTGCAGAAGGAAAAGGAAGTGCAGAGAGGGGAAGATACATTGGGTAATATTTCAAAACATTGACTTCCAGCATGACTGGATCCAAGTGCTCTAATGTCATTAGGAATCCACATCTTTATAGTTCTCAGCTCTTCTTTTTTTTTTTCTTTTTTCAAAACCCTTAACCATTGTCCTATCTCGCATCAGAAATTCTTTTAGTTCATGAGATTTATCTTTTTTTTAAATTACTTTATTGTTGTTCAATTACAGTTATTTGCATCCTCTCCCTCCCCTCAGGTCTTCTTTTTTGTAGTTTGTCTTCATTTTCAGGAATATTTCCTCCTTTATGGCAAGGATGGATTCTTGATTTCTAATCCCAGCAAAAACCTCAGAAGTTGATTCTGCTTGGACTGATTTGGCTTATGTGTCCATCTCTGAACCAACCAATGTGGCTCTACTGTTGGACTAGGGGTGGTTGGGGGTCCCCACTCACCTTCCCATCTTCCAGTGTGGAATCTCAGCTAGGTTTCTGAAGTGTCAAGGGTCTCATCCCCTCTCTAGTCATACCCTAGTTATTGACAATCCCTTCTTTCTCTCCTGACTCTGTCTTTTCTTCCAGTGAGCTCTGGGGGTGGGGAAGAGGGAGAGGAATTCTGTTAAATTAGATGCCTTTAGATCACAGATTCAGAAAGGTGGGAGTTGATCAATATCCTCATGGAGGTGAGGTGGGAATCTCTTCCAGAGCTTTGCGCCCCTTGTGAGAGGGGATATATATAAGGACAGTGCTCTTCTCCCAGCAGCCACATCCTGCTCTCCAGGGAGGCAGACAGCAGACTCTGCTAGAGTGTACCCAGCTTCCCTTCAAATGCCTTAAACTCTTCTTTTTTTTCTGCGTTCTGGGGATGGGTGGGTCAAGTTATTCTTCTTTAGCCTCTCCTTTAACAACTGAACTAGTTAAACTATTTGCAGCTCTCACAGTTCACCCAACACTTTGGCAGTTAAAACATTCAAAACTGCGCCAGACAACAAGACAGAAATTTCTGCGTACATATCTGGGTGTTGGGGAAAATGTAGTTGGCTAGCCCTTCAGGAAGTCACGGGTCCTTCCTGAATCTGCAGCAATTGCCAGGACTTCATTCATTGAAATGAGACTCTTTTCCCCACAGCTGTTTCCTGAAACAGTAAAAGGAGCTGAGCGTAGTCCCTCTGGGTGGTGAGGCCATCACTACTGGGCAGGGACAGGAAGCTTCCCTTAGTGTGGCTGGGGCAGGGTGGGATGGGGGTTTGCTGGTGATAGGCACCTCTGCCCTTCCCGTATGCCACCTCTAACTGTGTGAATGGCCCCTGCTTCATTTTTGGGGGGCAGATTCTTGCAACTTCTCTCAGGCTCTGGAATGTTACTTGCTAAATGCTATTCAAATCATCATCTCACTTGGTTTCTGATTAAAATATGGTAGAGCCAACAAAACAACCAAAATTCTAATGTGAGGACCTGACAGATAAAGGATCCTATAACTCTCTGCCCCTCCTTTGTGAGATAGTATCCTCTGACCCCTGGATTTGTGGTGACAAAAGCAGGTCCCTGAGCCTCTCCCTCTGTGGAAAGACCAGCTGTTGTCCCACGGGAGTACTCCTCTTCTTCTCTCCTTTCCCCTCCATGAAGACTTCTTGATGCCACCCTCTCTGGTGAGACCCTTGTCCAGACACTTGGCTTTACTTAGAAGTTGATACCTTCTCACCTCCATGTCAGCCCCATCTTCTATGTGTTTGAGTATTTGTGTGTGTGTGTGTGTGTGTGTGTGTGTGTGTGTAAGAGAGAGAGAGAGAAACATTAATGTGAGCAAGAAACACTGATCGGCTGCCTCCCATATGTGCCCTGATCAAGAATCCAACCCACACCTTTTGGTTGTGCAGGACAACCATCTGAGTCACCTGGCTGGGGACAGAAAATTCTGTTTCTTACCCACTCAAAGAGAGGGCTGCAGGCTGCAGGCTGTTGCCAGTGTTCAGGAACAGCCATCAGGAGGCTTTTCCTGGGTTTGTTTTTCTCCTGGCCAACTAGCATAGCAAAATAGATGCAGGCAGGAAAAGTGAAGCCAGTCCAGGTGAGAGAAATGATTCTATTTCATTGCTGGGTCATGGATTATTAAACAGGGGATTTGAAACCCTTAGTGGCTTATGGGTAGCTTCTGAGGGCTTACCTGATCAACAGGGACCTAATGGGAAGATGGTCCATGGGACATAATTCCATAGTAAAAGAAACATATGGTTAGGCAGGTGAGAGTGAAGTGACCCTATGTATGGGGAGGACATAAATAATCTTGAAGTACAAATTTACATAATGTCTGTTATAGGAGACAGTTCTGCGTGGCATGGGCCCAGCTCCCACTTGGAAAGGCCAGTGGAAAGTGAGGTCCGGTACACAGGACCCACGCCCATGGATAGGCTCTCCTGTGGGAAATCAGGCCTGCATTGTACCTAGGCCACTTTGAGACTTGCTTTTTGCTAAAACTCCCTCACCCTGAATTGAGGCAGCAAACCTTTACTGCATATCTTTAAAGTAACTTCCTAAAATCTATGCTAAACCTTCCAAGGAGGAGTGTAACCAGTTCAACCACTTTTCCCTTTACATTTGCAAATATCCTTCCTTTTTGATGTAATTAGCAACACCTTCTCCTTTGTTTTCTGTAAAAAGTAACCACCTAAAGTGAACCTGTGCATAGTAAATGAGGACCATCCTCAGTGAATGTACCCAGAAAAGCAATCAAAGCCTGTCAAAGCAAGGGTCGGGGTCCTCTCCTCTTGAGAGAGTGGCCATGCCGTCCCTTTTCCTCCACAAGATTCAGTAGTCCATGTGAATTTGTCTCGTCTCAGCCACAATGCTGTGGACCCCACGAGCCAGGGTCCTCATCAGTCTATGGGAGGAAATTATATTCTCACGTGATTTTCAGAATCACCTTCACATACAATAAAATGTTACCAGATTTTACATATCATCTCCAGATGCAAAAAACTTATTCAATGGCTTTCTAGAACAATTTGACATCCTTTATGGGAATTTTTGAGTGAGTGGGTGAGGTATTAAAAAACAAAGTAGACTTTTATTACTCAAGGTTGAATGAGTAATAAAAAATGAACCATGAATATAAAAAAATGGATTTCTCTCTATGGTGGATCATCTGACAGTCCAAAGAGTATAAAGGGAGGTTAGAGAAGTTGTTAATTGAATACAAACTGTATTACTCAAGGAAACAAAGGGTGGAAAATGCCTTTTGAGTGTGGAAATTAGAAGTGATGTTTTTACTTAAGGTGTTGGGATGTGCGAATAAATTGCAACATAAAGAAGGCAAGGTGTTAGCTGTAATTCCTTTCATAATAGTGTTTATACGCAATTAAATCCAACATCCTTGTGGAAGAGGGAGATAACTGAGATACAATAGGAAAATTAGTCAATGAAAAATGGAAAGATAGAATATTAAAAGGCAACACCCCATAAAAACCGTTTAAATTAAGAAATAAAATTCTTGGATTAATGTTTCCAGGCACTTAAAGAAATCCTCCTTAGTGATTAACCAGCATGGTTAAGAGGCTGACTGCTATGGGTAAAAACACAGCCTTGTTTAAAAAAAGATTTTTATTTATTTATTTGTTTTTAGAGAGAGGGAAACACTGATGCATGCATGAGAGATACATCAACTGGCTCTCTCTTGCACGCCCCCTAGTGGGGGCCTGGCCTGCAACTGAGGCATGTGCCCTGACCAGTAATTGAGCCAGCAACCTTTTGTTTTGCAGGCCAGTGCTCAATCCACCAAGCCACACCAGCCAGGGC